>PITA01009608.1:0-76585 GCA_004023965.1 Spilogale gracilis | reverse complement strand
AAACATAATACATTCTACCTCCACCCATGTCATTCCAAATGGCAAGATTTCATTCTTGTTGATGGCTGAGTAATATTCCATTGTGTGTGTGTGTGTGTGTGTGTGTGTGTGTGTGTGTGTGTGTGTGTGTACATGTATACCACATCTATCTATCATCATTCAGTGGACATTTACACTGTTTCCATAATTTGGCTGTTGTGGATAATGCTGCTGTAAACATTGGGGTACATTAATCTTTTTAATGAGTATTTTTTTATTCTTTGGGTAAATACCTAGTTGTGCAGTTGCCGGATCCTAAGGTAGTTCTACTTTCAACTTTTTGAGGAACCTCCATACTGTCTTCCAGAATGGCTGCAACAGTTTGCATTCCCACCAACAGTGTAAGAGAGTTCCCCTTTCTCCACATCCTTGCCAGTAACCTGTTGTTCCTTGTGTTGATAATTTTTGCTATTCTGACAGGTGTGTGGTGATATCTTGTTGTAGTTTTGATTTATATTTCCCTAATGATAAGTGATGTTGAGCATCTTTTTATGTGTCTGTTGCCTATCTGCATAGCCTCTTTGGAAAAATGTCTATTCATGCCTTCTGCCCATTTTTTAATTGGATTATTCATTTTTTGGGGGGTGTTGAGTTTGTTAAGTTACTTGTAGATTTTTGATACTAACTTTTTTTTAAAAAAAGATTTTATTTATTTGACAGCGAGAAACACAGCGAGAGAGGGAACACAAGCAGGGGGAACGAGAGAGGGAGAAGCAGGCTTCCCGCTGAGCAGGGAGCCTGATGTGGGACTCGATCCCGGGTCTCCGGGATCATGACCTATACACCAATAATGAAGTCAGCTGCTTAACCAACTGAGCCCCCCAGGCGTCCTGTGATACTAACTTTTTATGAGATACATTATTTGCATATATCTTCTCCATTCTAGGTTGCCTTTTAGTTTTGTTGATTGTTTTCTTCACTGTGCAGAAGCTTTTTATTTTGATGAAGTCTCCATAGTTCATTTTTGCCATTGTTTCCTTTGCCTCTGCAGACATATCTAGAAAAATGTTGCTATACCTGATGTACAAGAAATTATTGCCTGTGTTATCTAAAATTTTTATGATTTCAGGTTTTATATTACGTCTCATTTTGAATTTATTTTTGTGTGTGGTATAAGAGAGTGGTCCCATTTCATTCTTTTGCATATTACTGTCCAGTTTTCCCAACACCATTTGTTGAAGATTAATTGACCATATGTTGTGGGTTCATTGCTGGATTTTCTATTCTATTGCATTGATCTATATGGCTGTTTTTGTTCCAGTACCATACTATTTTGATCATTACAGCTTTGTAATATAACTTGAAGTCTGAAACTATGATGCCTCCAGCTTTGCTTTTCTTCTTTTAGGTTGCTTTGGCTATTTGGGGTCTTCTGTGGTTCCATCGAAATTTTAGGATTGTTTGTTCTGAAAAATGCAGTTAGCATTTTGATATGGATTGTATTAAATGTGTAGACTGCTTTGAGTAGTACAGACATTTTAACAATATTTACTCTTCCGGTCCATGAGTATGGAATATTTTTCGATTTCTTTGTGTCGTCTTCAATTTCTTTCACTAATGCTTTATAGTTTTCAGAGTATAGGCCTCTCACCTCTTTGGTTAGGTTTATTCCTAGGTATCTTATTGTTCTGGTGCAATTGTAAATGTGATTGACTCCTTAATTTCTCTTTCTGCTACTTCATTATTGGTGTATAGAAATGCTTTTTATTTTGATGAAGTCCCAGAAGTTCATTTTCGCTTTTGTCTCCTTTGCCTTTGGAGACGTGTCTTGGAAGAAGTTGCTGTGGCCGATGTCAAACAGGTTACTGCCTATGTTCTCTTCCAGGATTTTGATGGATTCCTGCCTCACATTGAG
Source organism: Spilogale gracilis (assembly GCA_004023965.1). NCBI lineage: Eukaryota > Metazoa > Chordata > Mammalia > Carnivora > Mephitidae > Spilogale > Spilogale gracilis. The sequence goes on along the minus strand of PITA01009608.1, from coordinate 74,691 downwards.
GTCTTTCATCCATTTTGAGTTTGTCTTTGTGTGTTGTGTAAGAGAAATGCAACAGATTTCTGTATGTTGATTTTGTACTTGAAACTTTACTGAGTTCATTTATTAGTTCTAGCAGTTTTTGGTGGAGTTTTTGGTTTTTCTATATAAAATATCATGTCATCTTCAAATAGTGGAAGTTTTACTTCTTCCTTGCTGATTTGGACGCCTTTTATTTTCTTTGTTGTTGTCCGATTGCTGTGGCTAGGACTTCCAGTATTATGTTAAATAACAGTGGTGAGACTGGACATCCTTGTCTTATTCTTGATAGGAGAAGCTGATTCTAAAATGTATATGAAAACCCAAAGGACCTAAAGCAATCTAAACATTCTTGAAAATGTAGGAAAAAAGTTGAAATATTTATATTATCTGATTTCAAGTCTTACTGTAATGCTACAGAGATTAAGATAGTATGATATAGACATATAGATCAATGTAATAGAATAGGGAGCTCAGAAGTAGACTGACACATAGAATATGGTCAACTGATATTCAACAAAAGTACTAAGATAATTCAATGGAGAGAGTTTTTTCAACAAATGGTGCTGAAACAATCAGATATCTATACGGAAAATGTCAACTTAGAAACTTACCTCACATTATACGTATACAACTTTCAATCGATCACAGACCTAAACATAAGTGCTGAAACCATAAAAATTCCAGAAGGTGACATAGGAGAAAATCTCTGTAGCTTTGAGTTAGTCAAAGACTATATATAGGACACAAAAATCATAAACCATGAAAGAAGACTTCATAAATAGGACATTGGAATGAATCATTTTGCTCTTCAAAGGGCATTGTTAAGGAAATAAAAAGAGGAGCCACACAGTGGAAGACAATATTTGCAGAATATATACTTGATAAAGGATTTGTACTCAGAATATATAAAGAACACTTACAACTCAATAAACAAGAACATAACCAATCAAAAAGTGAGCAAAGATTTTAAAAGATACCTCACAATGAAGACATATGAATGCAATTAAGGACATATTCAATATGACTAGTAATCAAGGAATTTCATATTTAAAAGTGCCACGAGATTCTATTATGTACTCAATTGAATGGCTAGAAATAAAAGACTGATAATACTAAGTGCCGACAAGTATGCTGAGCAACTGGGAACTCTCATACAGTGTAGAGAGAATGCAAAATGTTTCAGCCATTCTGTAAAACAGTTAACTTTATAAAGTTAAATATAGGCTAACCATATGGCTTTGGAATTACACTTATAAGCACTTACCCAAGAAAAATGAAAATATAGGTTTCCTATAAAGGCTTATTATAATGTAAATGTTTGTAGCAGCTTTTTTTCATTAAAGCCCCAAACAGAAACCACACAATATCCATTAATAGGTGAATAAATACACTGTGGTATGCCCACACAATGGAGCACCATTTCGCAATAAAAAGGAATGAACTACCCACACAATGGAGCACAATTTCGCAATAAAAAGGAATGAACTACTGAACATACATTCATACACAGAATGTATGAATTTCAAAAGCATTATGCTGTGTGAAAGAAGCCTTACACAAAATAGCATATACTATATGAATTCACTCACATGAAATTATACAAAAGGAAAAACTACAGGGATTCAAAGCCAGTCAGTGGTTGGCTGGGGCCAAAGGTAAAGAGAAGGGCTTAATGCACAGGCACAGAAATAGAGGGACTTTTGGCCTCATGGAAATGTTCTTTATCTTGAGCTCCGTAGTGGGCACATGACTGGTTACATTCATCAAAATTCTGAACTGTTAAGTTAAAAAATCTGTGAGTTTTACTGAAATTAAACCTTGAAAAGCTGATTTTTCAAAGTGTCTTTATTTAAAAATTTAAATTCTGAATTGCAATCTAAAATATTTTTTAGATTTTATATATGTATAAATGTATGTATGTATGTATGTATGTATGTATGTAATGCATGGTGGGTGGAGAGTGGGGAGCAGCAGAATAAAGGCAGAGAAAATCTCAAGCAGACTTCTGGCCAAGCACAGAGCCTGATGGGGGACTTGCTCTCACAACTGGGAGATCATTACCTGAACCAAAATCAAGAGTCAGACATTTAACCAACTGAGTCACCCAGGCACCCAGGTACTTTATGTTAAATTTGTGTGACATTGTTCTGTAGGCTCTTTTGGTCAGTATACCTTGAAGTAGAATTCAATGTCCATTGTAGCACAGTACTTTGTTTTCTACCACAGTCTTGCCTTAGCTTTTTTTTCAATTAAAAATCTTTACCGAAAGTCAGACTTCCATAAAAATTGGAAGCCGGCTTACTGCCATTTTGCTCAATTTAGAATAGCCAGTTTTTGCTCTAGGAAATAGAATAGTGAAGCCCACAGCTTCCTCCACTTTTCCCCTTGAGGTTTCGAAAATCCTGCTGCAGAGGGTAGGTCAGGAATGTAGCAGTGATTACTTCAGGGAGAAGGCAGAGGCAGCCCCTCCCTTGGTGACTCCCACACCCAGGATACTGGAGTGTGATTGTCCAGCAAGAGACAGTAAGGATGTTGCATACTAGCGAAAATCCATCATTAAAGGCAGGATTAACATTGGGGAATCACCGACCTGTATGGTAACTTGGGTTACCATTCAGAGTATAAAGCAGTGATTTGTATAAAGGATTTGAAACAGGCCATCATGGACTTGAATCTTGGTTCTGACAGTTCTTACCTGTGTGCTGAGAGGTTGAGTTTGCACATCTCCAAAATGCAGAGATCTATACCTACCTTGTGGCACTGATATGAAGATTAAATGAAATAATAGAATATATGTAGAATTCTTAGTATGATGTTTGACACATAGTAAGTACTAAATAAACAGGAGCTATTTCTTGGGTTTTCTCACTAGGATTATTCTGTCTTAGGACCACAGGGAACCCTGAACGAAAGGTATTTGAGCTCTCAGAAGAGAAAGGCAGAAGCCCAAGGAAAGCATCCGGGTAAGAAACTAGAGTAGGATGATTTGAAATTGTCTGCCACAAGATGTGACTCAGCCGGATAGGGAAATGTGACATAGGTATGGTATGGCTGGGCTACTTTAGCAGGATCCCTAACTCACAACATCCATTTTCTAATTTTTCCTTGGCTCTTTTCTTCTCTTTGCTTGTCCATTTTCAACGTATTTTCTTACATTTAAAAGATATTAACTCTAGTGAGACTATTTTTAAAAAGATATAGAAGATACTTAAAGGCAGATGTGTCTAAGTCCCTAATCCATTGACTTTATGTTAATCAAAAAAAGACTATCTTGGGTGGGTTTGACTTAATCAGTTGGAAGCCCTTTGAAAGAGGGTTTAGGATATTACTAAATGAAGGAAGTCAATTTGAAAAAGTTACCTTTTACATTACATAGAAAGACCAGTGATTGCCAGGGGCTTGGGAGAATGGAAGGATGAATAAATAGAGCACAAGGAATTTTTAAGGCAATAAAACTACTTTGTATGATACCGTAAGGGTAAATATATGTCAATATACATTTATCAAAACCTACAGGATGTACAACACCACTGGTGAACCCTAATGTAAACTATGGATTTTGATTGATAATGATCTGTCATTGTTGGTTCATTGATTGTAAAAATGTACCATCCTGGTGTAGAATGTTGATGGCAAGAGAGGGTGTATGAGTGTGGGGAAGGGAGTGAGTGGGAACTCTATGCTTTTTGCTTAGTTTTTCTGTGAACCTAAAACTGCTCTGAAAAATAAAGGCCATGAAGTTTTTGAAAAATGAACCAAACCACCCATGATGCCACCACTTTTAAAATGTTCTTCCTTTTCTAGAGTGATCCTTGTGAACATACATACCTATCTCCATTGAGCTGTGAGTATTGAAGGACAATCACTTGACCTTCTGCACCTGAACTATTTAATTCATTTGTAAGATGTGCTACATACCATAACTTAGTAGATAAACAGAAGGCAGGAAGCTAACATTTATGGAGCATTTTCCAGGTTCCAGGCCTTGTGCCAGGTGCTTTACACATTTCATCTTATTTAATCCTCTTAACAACCTTATGAGATAGCTGTTATTATCCTCACTTTATAGGGAAGCCAACTATAATTTTAAGATAACTCAATTACCAGATTAACCAAAGATCATCCCTGAACAAGCTTAGATGTTACTGGTCATATACCCAGCCTAGATTGTCTTATGATATGAAGAATAGGTCAGAATAATATTTAATAAAATGGGATTTATGAAACACCATTTTTCAAGGAAGTTAAAAAGTAGATAGATGATAGATAGTGATAGCCATAAAGAGATATAGATATCTTTCTCTCTTTTTTTTTCTTCTAAATGTTTGGAGTCACTCTAGGTGTAAATCAGAAAAACTTCTTTCCTATAGAACATCTCAGGGCTTTGACAAGCTAATATGCACTGTGAATTTCCATCATTTCTCATTTTTTGGAGCACAAATATTGCAGCACTAGTTCTATCAAACACACTTTGGGATATCCCAACCCATAACATTATTCATAACTTATTTAGTGAACTCACTAGTTAATTTTAAGAATTTCCAGAATATATTCTATGACAGTGTCCACAAAAAATTCCCAGTTTCATCTTATTATTTATTTTATCAGATGAATAATATACCTTGGGGTTAAGCCATGAAATGATGTAGAAGCATAGAATTGTAGGCCTGGAAGAGACCACAAGAACTCAATAGGTCACCTCCCAGGCTTCAGAGAGGACCCCACCTAAGCCATCACGGACAGATGGGTATCTAGCTTATTGTAAATACCTCCAGGGAAGAAAATTCCATAACCTCCCTGTAACTTATTCCAGATGCCCAAGCTCTTCTGAGAAAATGATGAGCTCCTTGAAGCTCTTCTAGTCTATTGTGTGAGTCCTGTGTGCTTTGTCATCATGGTAGCATATTATATGCAGGTGTTCAGATTTTTAGAAAGGGTACTGGAGAAAGTAAGATGAAGATCTCTATATCTATAACGATACATACATATAAATATATAAGATATACATGGATATATCTTTCCTATCTTCTACCTATGTACTTTTATCTATCATCTATCAGAAGAAAGCACAGAAATTAAAAATGTCATTTCAGAATTATCTTGACTTCTATATTTTTTCAATTTCAATTTTTCTCATCCTATAATTTCCTCCTTTGAAGTATCTCTTGATTCAATTGCCTCCTCTTTTTCCCGTGCCACTCATAGTTCAAGTGAGTTTCTTGCCAACTTGCAACTCTCAAATAACTCTTGACTAATTTCTCCATCTCTAGACTCTCTTCCTTCTCATTGGCCCCCACAGTGCTAAAACATTCATCTTTAAAGTGCAGCTCTATCATGTCACTGCCATGTCTAACATTTTTGGTAACTTCCTGTTGTCAACAGTATAAACTTGAACTCCATAGACTGACCTATGTGGTTTGGCCCCAACTTTCCTTTCCCGTCTCATCTCTGGTTATATTCCACCACCGTTCTACACATTGCTCACAGTGAACATGTTGTCTTGACCCTGTGAATTTTCATGCTTTTGTGTCTTTGATGTTTTCATTCCTTCTGCCTGAAATTACATTCCTTCCTCTCTTTGTGGTGTTCTTATTCATCTGTCAAATCTTAGTTCCTTTGTGAAAACTGCTTCATTCTCTCTAGGCCAAATTCATTATCTTCTCACCTTTTTGCTTTTTAAAACTTTTGTACATACTCCACTCACATCCTTTAGAAAACTATGCCATAAAATGTGGCAGCTAATCAACCAATGTAACATGATGTTGATACGTGCTAAAGAGAGGGGTAATGGTCAAAGGCTAAAGGAGTGAGCACAGGGAGACCAGGTCTGACTGTCTGACCAACAAAGGAAAGTGGTGATGGTGACCATAATGGTGATTAAGAGGGAGAAACCACATAAAGACCCTGCCCTGGGGAAGAAGGGGGCTGTCTGTCGTCCAGGAAAGAGAGGCAGGCACAAAGCTGAGGGTGGGCAGCAGTTGCCAAGCATCCCCTGGAACTAAGGGGACAGGGTAGCCGGCAGCCACAGAAACAAGTAACCTCTGGGAAAATTTCCGATTTCACTACCCACCCTCAGATTTAGGGATAAGCAATGCCAAGCCCAGGGGCTTTGGAGGAAGGGAGGGGATCACAGTCAATATCACATCACAAGGACAGCTCTAACATTGTTTTACGCTACAGTGATTTGTATCTTTCTATGGTCAAAGCACCTGTCCAGCATTTCAGTTGTTCTTAGTTCTGACTGGGAGAAGTAGGAGTATGCCAACTTGGCAACACTGAGTGAAGCTCATTCCCTGAGGACAATCCAAATAAACTGCAGTGATGAGTATATTTAATAGTGCTGTTGGATCGCTCAATGGATGCATGAACCAGAAATGGAAAGCTCTCTTAGGAAATAACCATTTAAGAAAGTCCCAACAGTTCACAGTCGATTTTACCATCGGGAAATAAAACAGATGTCCAAAATACTTACCATGACTTATGCATCTAAACAATTATTTTTTTTCTTCAAAGTGGTTAGCTTAAGTGACTGCTCTCCTACAATAATCATGTTGCCATTTCTGTTTTGTTATAATTTTTTCAACGCCTACCATGTGCTAGACTCTGGTATCAGTGCTTTATAATCTCTAATCTAATAGCATTTTTAGGAGGTAAGCATTGTTATCTTCATTTTAAAGATTAGAAAACTCAGTAACTTGCCTGCAAGGACAACAGATAGGTGGGGACAGAGCCAGTGGTTGCTCAAATGCCAGTCTGACACTACAGTTGATATTCTTCTTATTCTGCCATGTGGACTTAAGACATTTTGGAGAGAAATGCCTTTAGAACCTAAAGTGCAGTTATTTAATATACTCAATAGCAACAAATCTTTTCACTTTAAAGATAAATATATGTTTTAAAAATAGTCGAAAGACTTTTGGAATCAACTGTGGTGAAAATGGTGGGAAATTGGGGATACATTAATATAATTTGGGACCAAAAAGGAGGTGTGACTCTGGAGGACATATGTTGAACATTTTGTATAATTTTTTAAATGAAGTATAAGATTTAAATTTAAGATATCCTTGGCTGTGGAGTTTCTAAACCAACCTAAACCCTGAAAGAGGGGGATTTGGTATAGAGAGTGTGAACATTTTAATTTTATTTCAAATCTATAATCTCACCATTGACAGATCCTAAATATAGGAGGGCCGTTTAAGGTCACTGCCTTTTTTTTTTTTTTTTCCAAATTCTGTATCAGCAAGTGATAGAACAAATCTTTGAGCCCTAGACTGTCAGGCTCCAGCTTCTTTCTACTGTATGTTCTGGCCCTCAAACACTTTGGGAAGTGCTTTTAGAACCCAAGGCCCTGGCTAGTGAGCTTTCATCCTGTGCTTAAAACCTCCAAGAATGATGGTCAGAGATCTCATCTCTGACTTTTGAGCAGATCGTAAACATCAGGACATCCTTTTTTAATATTGAGCAGAAATTCATCTCCACATCATGGGTATTTCAGGATTTTGAGAAATGGCTATGATTTTGTGAGCCAACAAGAAGTTAAGTTAGATATATTCTAAAAAGATGTGTCTAAAACAAAATTAAAGTTCGAAAGCAGATAAACCTGCTTGCCCCTTGCCAGGCCGGTGGTGTTTTTTAGCATCACCCAACCCAAGTTTCAGAGTAGACTCAAAGGAAAAGCACTGAAATACTTTTCTGACTTTTCCATATTTAGCACAGCACCACACAAAATTGCTAAATACCATATAACCACACTTACCATCCTGGGGCCTATAAATTCAGAATTCAGACACTTGATTACAAACCACAGACTGACTCTGTTTAAGAAATAGTATGTGGTATTGCAAGGGAACTGCCCCTATTTAGATGTTCTTCTGGTTATTAACTTAGTAACATGGGCTTTTTTCCTCTCTCTTCATTCTCAATCCTTCTACCGTGACTGTCATCTCCAATTTCTGGTGCAATCATATGTGTATTGGGGAGGGTGTATGCCTACAAGGGACGGGGGAGCATATTCTGTCATAATTATTGTCCAAAAGGAAAATAAGCACATACGTTTTTGGTTTTGCAGTAAAATTCCATAGCAAACGAGGAGTCCAACACTAATTTTTAGGAAACTGAAGTTAAGATGGAAAATTCACTCTTCCCATTTCAGGGTGGCCCAGACACCTATCTGGTGTTATTTTTTCCCAATTCAGCTGTGAAGTGCCCCCCTCCCTCTCAGTATTCACATACTATCCTCTTCTGTTCCCTACCTTTACACTAACTTGTGATCAGACTTGTTGGGCGCAATAGTGTAAATGATGGGAATCACACCCTGGGTTTTATATTTGTATAGAGATCGAAGCTGTAAGTCAACCCAGTGGAAAGCACCCTCCACACACACACACACCCGACCCTGCCCTGAGAGCGATGCCTCAGAAACACCTGTACTCACTTCCCCACCAAGCAGAGCTTTCCTCCACCCTTTCTCAAGGTCACTATTGCTGATAAACTTATTTAAAGAGGTTAGAAAATTATAAAATTTAAAAATCCTTAAATGTTCTTTCTGACAGAATTTCGGTTGTTAAATATAAATCCCTCATTTTATCTCTCTAGGAGAGTAAGTGTGTTTTATCATTCAAAGGTCATTCCTCCATACTACTAAGATTCTTTCCTGTTTAAAACTTCCTATTGACATTTTATTATGTTCCATAGATACACTTAATTTGCTTTACTTTGTAAGAGTAAAGCATAAAGCAGTAAAATGCTTTACTTTACAGCCGTCTTAGAAAGTAGCTATCATTCCCTTCATTTCACAGTTAAGAAGACTACAATTTTAGTATATGTGCTGCCAAAGCAAGCACAGTGAAGATGACTACAAATGAGATTAGTTGTGTATCTCACACACAATCCTGGAGTTACAAGATTCCCCTATGCTGTAAATATGCAATAACTTGCTATATTAGAAAATCTAGACTGCATGACATAAACACTTTTATAACAGCATAAGCTTTTGGAGGCAAGCAACAGATACCAAGTCTGCCTTATATAAACACGCACGCGCACACACACACACACACACACACACACACACACACACACACACAGGAGAGCTCATAGAAACGGAGAGTGTTGAAAATCCAGGTTAAGAGTTGCTGCCATTGGGCATAATACCAAAGTGGCACTGCAAAATAGGTCCAGGGAGGAAGGCTCTGGAGCCCTACCGCTGAGCCCTAGATAATTGCACTTGAGCTATGAGCACAGAGAGATGACCCCAGGCACTGAGCACAACTGCTGGCATTGCTTCTTTGTTGCTCTGAGAATTTGATCTCACAGCAATGGCTTCCACTGCCAGAGAAGATCCATCTCAATCCTTGCTTCCTTGCATCTTTAGCCCCCTGGTCAAAGTCCAGAGTCAGTGCATTTGATTTGTGGAACCTAAGTCACATGCCCACATGCAAACTGCAAGGGGGACTGGAAAAGTGAGTTTGGGGGCATTTTTAGCTTCCATGATGACAGAAGTGTTTGTCTCCCTCCAAAACCAGAAGGACGAAAATTGCCCATTGAGAGGTGTAGAGGTGTAGAACTGGGCCACTGGAAGAGGTAAAGGATGCCCACTCCACCTGAGAAGTAGAGTGTGAGCTCCTCCAGCATTGCACAGTCACTCCTTCATCCACGTGAGTGTAAGATGCTCCTTCTCCCCCACCCTGTGATTCTAAGGTTGTCCATATGTATAGCAGGGCTTTGTGGTTCACCAAAGCCTTCTGTGGACAATGAATGGTGTCGGCAGAGTTCTTGAGTCAGGCATGGCTACTATTTAAAAAGAAGACAGAAGAAAAATTTAAGTACTTTTGAAAGATTGGTGCTGGTGAATCAATGCTCTGTGGATTGAGGCTAAAGAACATTGTGTCCAGAGAAACTACATTTTGGATGAAAAATAAAAGAAGAGCTTCTGTAAACTTGTAATTACCCTTCTGGTGTGCTCGTGGTAAATGCCAACAATACGGATGTCAGCTTCCAGCTTGGGCCAATTTGTTGACCGGATCCATTTCATTTTCACCAGAAAACATCTCCCAGAGGTCCTCCACTCTAAAAGGAAAAGAAGAGAAATATCTCTATTAGGGGAAGGATAATAAATCTCGCCTGTCATGGACATCTGTTGTGTTTCTCTGCCTCGCATTCATTCTTTCTTCTTTCATTACCGGCATTACAGTATTCCTTTGAGAATATCCCTACCCCCTGGTTCTAGGGGTGTTCATGAACACCTGTATATAGTGATTGATTTAGGGGAGAATATGTGATACAGAACATCCCAATCAGAACATTCCAGGTCTTTTGTGGAATTACTGGGAATGAAATTCTTTTCTGCTGGAATCCTGGAGCTGGTAAGTTACATATGAACCTTCTGACAGACATCTTGCCACAAGAAGAGAGTCTGTCTAAGAACAGAGATACTCAAGAAGATATTTAAAAGAAGATTGAATGCTTAGAGCATTATTTTAACACCTAGATCGACCCAAACTTGAAACCAGTAACCTTGAGCTTTTTGGTTACCTGAACTTACAAGTTTCCTCTTTTTCTTAGCCCAATGTAAGCCCAGTCTCCTGTCACATGGAACAGAAGAATCCTAACTGATTTATTGACTTTATTTCTTAATTTTCAGAGTCCTGGGTTGCCTGGTTTCAAGAAGAAGCCCGGTAACTTCTTGTTCGGAATGCTATAAAAGAGCCTCATGATTTGTGTAGAGAATTGGTCTAAATGTTTCCTTCCAACATTGAGAGTCAGGGATTGTAAGAATAAAGACAAATGAGAAGCTTTTGTTAAAATACATTAGATGGTATCTCAAAAAAAGATAATGATGGGATTGACCATTTAGCACAATAAAAATACATTACCCAAATTGCGTTAGTAACTATTTTAAGTTCCGTTTAACTTCTCGTGGTAATGCTTTTCATAAGTACTTTGTAATTTCTAAGTTTGTGAGGCTTAAATAATTATGTAATTACTTTGCAACAACCACAGAACTCCACTTGGATTTGGTAGCTACTTTAAACCATGTTAAGTTTTTCATTATAAATTATATTATGTTTAGTACATAATTTATAGTTTGTATGAAAAGAAGAATCGTATCATGCAACTATTCTGTAATAGCATAGCAATTACTCCCATACTGTGGTCACTTCTAATAGAATGGATATTTCTTTTATAATTACAGAAGTGATAACATCAACTCCAACAATTTCCTGAGGATAAAATTTATAACTATAAATTCAACTCTAACTCGGTTGCTTCTTTGTGGCCATTCTAGCTGAGCAAGAAAATAAGTAGAGCAAACTGTTTTCCTGCCACTTTAATATTACAAGTATACGGCACAGGAACTGAAGCTTGGAAATAGATCATGTGTAATGAGATCAAAGTGTATTATTTGCCACCATTTATGCTCTGGCAACAAATAGGCCTTGATCAGTTAAAACAGTTCAAGATCAAGGAATCATGCAGGAAAGTTATATTTTATTGTAACATAAACCCAGTTGACAAACTACCCTGAAAGATGTGGTGTGAAAGACAGGCTTCCGTATGTCCTGGAAGGAAAGTGAAAGCACAGGATGTGGGATTAGAAACCTGAGTGGAAATCTAACTTTCCTACTTCTGAGCTAGGTGAATTTTACCAATGGCAAAATCTCTGAGTCTGTTTCTTTTTCTATAGATTTGGCAGACCCCATACTTAGTCTTATAAGGTTTATTGCAAAACCAAATGATATAATGCCGTTGGAAGGATTGTGTCAATAATAAATATGAGGTACTCTTGAAGAAGAAAGCCCTTTGTTCTCATTCCACTTATTGAGTTTGAAAGAAAACATTCCCTTCATATAAAGTTTATAATGAAAGATTAAAAAAATTAGTGCCTACTATGCAATACTATGCTATTGCAAAGAATTTATATTGGCTTCTCTTTCCTTTTTTCTTCCTTTTTTTTTTTTTGTTACAATCTGGGCTTTTCCCAAGAACTTCCATATATTCATTTTCTCTTAACAGATGTAATGTTTGAGGGCCTTTGAATGTTTATTAGTGAGAAACAAATTTTCTCAGACAATCAGAATATATATGTGTATAAATATACATACATATTTCATATATATATGAAGTCATTTCTTCATCAGGTGGTTCAGACATGGCATGCAACTTCCCAGTCAGTTTCTAGAAAATAAATATCTGAGTCTTCCTGGGGTGATATTAGTGTGATTTAAAAAATTTTTAATTAGCATAATTTTAAAAAGTATTAGGAAGCTATTTTTTTAATGTAATCCATTATTTGACCTTAGATAGGTAGCCCCAGTTACTTGATAGCCTTCAAATCACTAGATGGTAACTTTACTATTTGTTAAGTTTATTTGCTTTAATATAAAGTATAATGTGCACATACTTTTGTCTTGTATTTAAAAGAGATCCACTTCATTACTCTAAACTGGAAAGGGAAATTTTAAAGGAATATAAAAGACTTCTATAGAACTTTGAACGTTTGTTATATGTGAATGTTTGTATTCATACTATGAGTATATAATTTCAGCAGTGATTTTATGGGTTCTTTAGAGATGAATAGGAATAGAAAATCAAACCATTCTCCCTTAAGGAATAAAGAAAAGAGCAACATCTTTCTAAATTGAGCTCTTTCCCTATCAATCTCCAGTACTGAAGGTGTGTCCTTACTTTGTAAGAGGCCTGCAGTTCTAGTAACTTTGCATGTGGCTGGACCAGGAGTGTCTTTTCACTTGCACAAAGCATTAAGGTGTGTATATACTGTTGCACTGAAGAGCATGTGTGCTTATATGCCTGGCTTCCTGATGATTTAGTCAAATTTTTTGTTTTCTTTTCAAGTATATTTCTGTACTCTTTTTTGAAGGTTGTTGTAACAATGTGCCACAGATTGGCCACCTTAAAAATCAGAAATTTATTGACTTACAATTCTGGAGGCTAAAAGCCCCACATCAAGTGATGGCAGAGTATACCTCTCATCTCCTTATCATACCCCCTTCTAATTCACAAACTGCTCAGTTCTGAGTAAGTTGTTTAGTGCTGTAGTCAGAGTAACCAGGACTAAAAACAGAAACAGCATTTTCTTGTTAGAGCTCATATGGAGGTTTCCCAACTATTTTTAACTCCTACAAATGCAACTGTTATTATTACCTATTACCATTAGGTCAATGTCATTGTTAGTATATAATGGACCTCTGATTACATTCTATGCAGATAAGACAGAGACTTATAGGTATATTTTCACTTCATCAAAATGACAGAAGCATACAAATGGAAGAACAAAACCATGCTATATCCTAAAGCTAGTTGTTGTTTCTCTTATATTATTGGGTACAAATATCACTTTACAAACTCAAGTAGGCAGAAAATAAATTTTTATTTTTTTTAATTTTTTTAAAGATTTTTATTTATTTGTCAGACAGAGAGATGGACAGGGGAAGGGCAGAAGCAGGCTATCCACTGAGCAAGGAGCCCAATGTGGGGGCTCAATCCCAGGACCCCAGGATCATGATCTGAGCCAAAGGCAGATGCTTAACCAACTGAGCCACACAGGCATCCTTTTTGTTTTTTATTTTGAATCTCAATTCTTCCAGGGTGACAGAGATCCAATTTCAACTAGTACAGGGTTTTATCTGATTATCCCCGAGGGGCAGCCACGTGAAGATGTTTAAGTGTTAGAGAGGGCCCACTCAATCCTCAGTCATCTCTCCATGCAGATAGCTACCAAGTCAATTGAGTTTTGATGAATATGACAAGAAAAGTCAATGAAAATGTGATAGTACTTTCAACTAATGGGGCTGAAGTCTATATTTTATAAAACAAAACAAAATATGGGGCCATAGTAGATAAAAGACTCATAAGAACCCAAAAGAAAAGGACCTACTTCTCTCTTCCATTCCCCTGATACTCTAAGTCATGTTTCCTTAGCCTTCAATATGACTCAACAACACAAAATTGGTCATATTCCTACAAGAGCTCACGCTTTCAGAGTTTTGTCTGTGTTCATATAACGTAATTTTGTGTCTACTGGAATCTGAAAATTGCCTTCATTTCCTTAGTTTTGCATTGGGAGTATTCTCTTTCTCCAACTGATTTCTAAGAGCCCTTTAAATCTGTAGGGTATTACACTTGTGTTTGACACATAGAATTCAAATAATTTTTCCAAGCATCCAAATACAGTTTCTTATTTGCTGTTTAATTTGGCTCGCATATTGTTTGACATAACAGTTTTCATTTTTATGCAGACAAGTAGATAAATCTTTTCATTTTTGGCTACATTTTTATTCTGAATTCTTTTGAAGAGCTTCAAAGTATCCATGAACCCTTCAGAAATGTATCTTAAAATTAGATGTACATATAAGTATATCATATGTACAAACAAAATAAGTTCAGTTTTCCTTTTATAAATTCTTACAAATTTTGGTATACAGTTTCTTTTCTGGTGCAATATAGGTTAACTGGTAAGAGAATCTTTCTGTACATAAATATTCCTAAACTCCTTGAAAGAGCATTGGCAATTACAAAGAAGTTACAGACATGAACTGCAGAATTCGAATGTAAGCAATTAATTAATAAAAAGGATTTAGAAGATATGATTTGCTTATCTATCTCTAAACCCTCTTCCAAGTATTTCAAAGCATTTAATAGGCACCATGGTAGTTTACCATAGTCCTCATCAAGTAGTACATTTAGGGTATTCGTGTGATGAAGTGTGCATGGCTAATAACTTTGAAGTCTAGAGCCCAAAATGATAACCAGCTCAATCCACACATAGGCACATAAGGTAAAATAGACATTTCTGAGTTAATACTGTTAAAAGGAAAAATGAACAGCAAGCTGCTGAAACTCACTTTCCATGGTATATTTGTTCCAGAATTTTTTTAGGATCCCTATTCCATGATACCTCCCCTAGAAATGGTGGATGAACAGAAAAGAAATGAGGAGTTACTGATGCTAAAATAGATAAGAAGATTTAACTATAGTTGCACATTACACAGATGGGTAATTTGCATGTTGAGCCATCTAATATTGAATTGGCTTGCACATGCCACAACAAATTTTCTAGAAATCTAGTGTTTCAGTTATTGGAAAGAACCCAAAAATCTAATCCCAACAGTGTCATGTTTCATTGCTGAATAAGACAATGCATAACATAGAATTAAGAGGTTCATTAATTATATGATCATAAATTTTAGAGAGAAAAAAGGCAAATTGGGTATCTTGAAGTAATTAATGGCTTTGGGGTTGAGTAGCCAGCTTAAAGTGATTAATCAAATGTAAAGAAAAGCTCACCTAGGCTTCTTGGCGGAAAAAAAAAAAAATCACAGGGTCCATGTTGGTCTTCTTCCTTATTTTTGGCTGGGCTTTTTTTTTTTTTTTAAGTGTTATTGAAACCAAAAAGGAATAATTACAATTCTTAATTTATATCAACACATACAAAGAAAACACCTGATATTTGCCAAGAACAGCTCTAAGCTTTCCAAGACTTGCTTTGAGATATCTTTCTACTCTCCAATCATTATGTCCCCTCATTCTGACCAGATAATACTATTTTACAATAGTACACACAGAGAAGGAAAGGCCAAAGGGAAAATTATTTTCTAATTGTAGAGAATGATTCTTTACATTTAAAGATCATGGATAGTTTTATAATAGCCCACGACATCATAGCTCTGAAGATATCTCTACACTTAACTGAATGTAGTTAAGTGTGATGTTTATTCTTTTAGACAGGTTGTAGATAGTAATTCATATCAAAGCTTATTCTTAAAACAAGGACAGCATTCTATAAAGTCAGCAACTGGATAACAAACTGCAGTCAGTCAAACGAATCTTTACAGCAATAACTCTAAAGTTAAGAGATCATAGTCCTTGGGGCGTCTGGGTGGCTCAGTTGGTTAAGCGACTGCCTTCAGCTCAGGTCATGATCCCGGAGACCCCAGATTGATCCAGTCCTACGTCGGGCTCCCTGCTGGGCAGGAAGCCTGCTTCTCCCTCTCTCACTCTCCCTGCTTGTGTTCCCTTTCTGGCTGTGTTTCTCTCTGTCAAATAAATAAAATCTTTTTTTTTTTTTTTTTAAGGAGAGATCGTAGTCCTAAATAACTGTCCATAAATTAGAAATTATTTTTAGTTTCAGATCACAAGAAAAATACAAGCATCAAGACAGAAGTGTTACAACAGTGATTTAGCAGGTTGTCATGCACTATTTTTAAGGAAACATGATTAAAGATGAATCCTAAAAAATATCTTCATAAAAACCCTAAAAGCAAACCAATTCATGCCTATTCTGAGAAAGATTCTTTTAAAAACACGGCTCTTATTGCAGAGCACTAGTCATTTCTTAGGTTACAAGCAGCAGGTAGAAAATGCTTTATATTTATTTTTTCAAAGGAATGACATTAAGGTAAAATCAATGATCTCAAGTCAAATATCTGCTTTCCAAGATAACTACATAATCAGTTATGCCTTGCTTTTTCTAGAACCAAGGTCCCTGCCACTTGGCATTGAAATGAACAGTCTCAGCCATTTTTTCTGATATGCAGGTGTGCTCCAGTTCACAGTGCCTTGTCTTCGGATTCCAGCTCGACATTTAAACTAGGAGAAAAATTAGCTGGCCCTTGGCCCTCCTGAGAGGAAAGCTTGTGTCAGAAAATATCAGTCACACTTCTGAGCTAAAACTGACTAAACCTAAAAGTGGCTTCTTACATTCTGGAATGCCTGAGACTTAGGAGTCTCACCACCAATGGAACTTCATGGAGGATGTGGGAGGCCAAGCATGTCTAAGAGGCCTGTCCATAGGGATTCATTACTGGGAGTACCAGAAAGACCTCATTCAAACACAAGTCACCTGTAACATAGTCTATATATTTGTGGACCCCAAAGATTATGTTATAGAAACGTTCTGGTGAATCTCAAAAGTTAGAGAAACAGTGCAGTGACTTATCTTAACTGGAGATATTTCCACATTCACATAGAAAAATTTGGATTAAATGACTATTGGGGAAGTTATAGGCATTCAATATAAAAATATTTTGAGTACAACATTAGAGAAATATGTATTTTATGTTGTACCAACCACCTTTTTGGATATGAGGATGACACTGTTTGGATTAAACTCAAAGTAGAGTGTGAGGTCTGGGAATTTAATTTAGAAATGAAACATGTTAGAGACTTAAAAACCCTCCGGGCCAGTCATTCCCAAACCTCTAAATACTTAAGAATTATTCAGGGAATTTGGTGAAAATGTAGACTCCCTGGCCCCATCCCAGAGATGCAAACTTTGGGAATCTGTTTTGGTTCTGAAGCAGGTCCTAGGCACAACATAACTAGGGAGATACTACTTAGTTCAATCCTTGTGGTGTAGTCGAAGAAGCTGAGAACCAACGAGAGTAAAGGCCATCATCAAGGACACAGAAAAATATTAAAACCTTATCAGACACACTCTCCTCATCTGGGGCAGATGGAGATGGGAGAAAACCAGTCCTTCACCACTGCCCCTGACTGAATAGCCTGCTTGTTACCAAGATGGCTAATGGTTTAGTCAGGAGCAATGTGAATTATCATCTACTTCTAATTATACGGGAAAAAATTGTGTAGATAGCTTTTAAGTGTCCTTTTTCTCACAGGAACATACTTACATATATACATGACATTCTTGAGGAATCAAGAGACCTGGATTCTGGTCCTCCCTTTGTGATAAGGATCTCTTAAGCTAGTCACTCCTTTGACTTTTACTTGATGTGTTGTTAATGATATAGTTGAACTTGGAGATGTCTAATATAACACCAGGCCTCAAATTATGAGTTGTCCCACAGGTAGAAATATACAGCTTCCTTCTTCCATTTTATCCACATATTGCTTTATGAATGATAATAATTATACCAATAGTTAATAGTACAAGGTGCCAAATAGTATCCTAAGAATTTTACATATTTTTACATTTATTTCCTATAATAATTCACTATTATTATATCCATTTTTAGATGTGGAAACTCAGGTACAGAGAAGTTAAGTAACTTTTCTAAGATTGCATGACTAGTAAGTTGCAGAGCTGGCAAGAAATCAGATAAGGTATGGGGGGAAGCAAGATATTATGGTGACATAGTATGTTTGAAATATTAATCTTTGCCTTTCCCTCACATAAAGCATTTAGACTCTTTTGTGTGTATTGCCTCAGAGAATGGATATGAAAAACAAAGTAATCTTTTCTGGCTTTTATCTTTCAGTTGCTTAAATTTTTAGAAAAAACTGAAATGAGTCATAGTATAGATGATTTGGAAGAAAAAATAAAGAGTGAAGTTTACACAAACGTGTACACACATACAGACACACCTGCACAACTACACTGGGGTATGTGGTTGCTAAGGAGAAGAACAATAGAAAGAAAGCTATAAAAGTGTTGATACTGTAGTACAGAGCATGCACCTTGCTATCAAGACCTGAGGAGGTAGTAAAAATCCACAAAGAAGTTCATGAAATCCAAAAGGAGAGGAGCTTGAACGTCATTTCCTGGAGGAAGCCAGAGATACCTTTAAAATGCCGAGAAGAAATGGTCAACCCCTACACATAGGTAGAGTTTTCAGTGTGACCTGGAAGCATCAAAATGTTGACCATCTTTCCAAGAGCAGCACTAAGTATACAAAGAAAATTGCTGGACCCAGAGGAGCATAAGCTGGATGGACAAAGGGCAAAAAGCCAGATGGAATAAAGGAAACTTTGGTGACTATCTGCATGGACAGATGACTAGGGATTGTATGGACTCTCTCTAATATTTAAGTATCCTGACTTTTACACGAATATCTATAGAATCTTTATTCATGCTAATATTTAAGTATCCTGACTTTTACACAAATATCTATAGAATCTTTATTCATGATTGCCCCAAACTCTAAACGACAATACATCTTTCACACGAGTAATATATAAACATCCTATAGTATATCTAATGCAATGGATCATTACTTTATAGCAAAAGTGGACAAAATACTGAAGCATGCAACCATATTGGTGAATCTTAAATGCATTATGCTTAATGAACGGATCCAGGCTCAGAAGCGATACATTCTGTAATTCCACTTATATGGCATTCTATAAGGTAAGGAAAGAGGCAACACAAGCAAAAGTAAACAAGGACTACATCAAACTAAAAAGTTTCCATACAGCAGAGGAAGCCATCAAAAAGATGAAAAGACAACCTGTGGAATGGTAGAAAGCACTTTTTTGATAAGGGGTCAAAATCCAAAATATACAAGGAATTTATATAATTCAATGGCAAAGAAATAAAAAGTAAAAACAAGTAGCTCAATTAAAAAATGGACAAAGGACCTGAATAGCTATTTTTCCAAAGAAGACATACTGATGGCCAACAAGTACATAGAAGGGTGGTCAACCTCACTAATGACCCAGGAAATGCAAATCAAAACTGCACTGAGATATTAATGTTCACTATCTAGGATGTCTATTATCAAAAAGACAAGAGATTAACAAATGTTGGTGAGGATGTAGAAAAAGGGAACAGCCTTACACTGTTGGTGGAACATAAACTAGGACAGCTCTCACCATGGAGAGATTCTTCAAGAAATTAAAAATAGAACTACCATATGGTCCAGCAATTCCCCATCTGGGTATATATCCTAAGGAAATGAAATCATACGTCAAAGAGATACCTTCACTCCCTCGTTCATTACAGCATATTTCACAATAGCCATGGTATGAAAACAGCCTAAGTGTCCATGATGGTTGAATGGAAAAAGAAGATGTGGTATATACATAAAATAACAGAAAATCCTACCATTACAATAACATGGATGAACTTGGAGATACATTGTGCTAAGTGAAATAAGCCAGAGAAAGACAGATACTGCATGGTATCACTTATATGTACGATCTAAAAAAAAAAAAAAAAAAAAGGAAAAGAAAAAGTTGAATTCAGAGAAACAACAGAATGGAGGTTCATAGGAGCTGGGAACTGAGGGATATAGAGGGAGGCCAGTTAAAGACTACAGACTTTCAGTTATAAGATTAATAAGATTAGAGGATCCAACGTATAATAGTGTAGCTCTAGATGATAATACTAGACTGTATGACTGAAATTTGCTAACAGAGAGGAACTTAGTATTCTCACCAATAAGAAAAAATAAAAGGCAAATATGTGAGGTATTACACGTGCTAATCAACTTAGAGATAGGACTCTTTTCCCAATGTTCATGTATATCATCATGTTGTACACTTCAAATATATTAGAATTTTATATGTCAATTATACCTCAATAAGTCTAAAATTTTTAAAATTGAAACTATAAAAATAAATAAAATTCTATGATATATTTTAAATCTCACATGTTATGTGGCTAGTATTTTGACTTTATTTCATTTTCAGTTGGCCATTGGCTGTTCAGTAAGCAAGCCCAACTATCCTCCTTCCTCAGAATGAGTTATCTCAAAATATTTTAAACTTCACATTGAGGCAACTTTTCTACTAGAGACTTTATACATCACATATAAAATTATAAATAGAAAGTATAATGTCAATGAATTATATTAAACACCTGTGATATATACTACACCAATTGCATTTCATAGAACTCTAGGCTCCTGAAACTGAAATCCAGCCCAAATGAAACTGTTTTCTTTGAATCAGGGAACCCTTTTCAACTGAGATTTCAGAAGTCAGTTTGCAGCACAATGTATCGTGCAGTTTACTAACTACAAAAATACAAAACAAAATGAAACCAAAAGAGATGCTTAATGATAGGGAACAAATTGAGGGGTGATGGAGTGATGTGCGTAAGGGATGGGCTAGATGAAGGACGGATATTAAGGACGGTACTTGTTATGATGAGCACTGGGTGTTGTATATAAGTGATGAATCACTGAATTCTGCTCTTGAAACCAATATTGCACTGTATATTAGCTAGCTAGATTTATAAATAAATAGATAGATAGATAGATAGATAGATAGATAGATAGATAGATAGATAGATAGAGATAGATAGATAAAATGAAAGTACCAACAGACTTGTCTAGTGTTGGCATCTTTAGGGCATCTGTAATGTGGGAACGATGCTAAGGATATCTCTTTTGGGTTATTTCTTTTTACTCTTCACTCAGCTCATCTGTGATTGGTTTAGGTGAGATGCAAATTTGATGAGTAGTGAGGGCTCAGGACTTGCCCACAGTAACCAAGTCAATTCATTGCCTGAGAGCATTGTTGAGTGACTCTGATCAACTCTCCTCATGGGATCGTGGGAAATTCTAAAACCCAGGTCTGTCACTTGGGCTCTCCATTGTCCTTAGACAAAGTTCAAAGTCTTTAACCTCAAGTCCAAGGCTCTTCTAATGTTATTGTCTCTCTCCCATTCCAGTCGCTCTGGAGTTACTAATGTTTTTCCAATTTTCCAAGTTCGACACCCCCAGAGCCAAACCTACACACGTAGATAGTAAACCATCCTTGTAAACTAGCGTTGCCAATAAATAAAATTTCAAATATTCTACTGTATCAGATTTAAGTCACTTTTTTAAGAATCAGTGTATGGTACCATGTGCATGCGGGTGTTTACAAATCCCTCAGCGGTAGTTTGGAAATATTGGAACCACAGCTGCCACTTCCTTCCCATGTGCAGAGCGGCGTGCCTGTTGGGACAGCTGCTACTCGAAGATAAACATAAAGAGGGGGTTTTGGCAATGAGCTAGGGAGCTTTGCCTTCTTGAGAGCTTTAGTAATCGCATTGCCCTGAGCAATTTTCCATTGAATTAGCAGGGTTTGAAATCTGTTGATGTTTTCTGAGGACACAGTGGAGTAAAAACACACAAAAATATGATTCTTGGGGATAAATTCATGGAGAGTTTGGCATCTGCCCCATAACACTAGAAAGTATATCTGTAATCTGAAACTATATTGTGCTAATAGAGGCATATTGAACACATTTGTGTATTTCTTTAAAAGGAGGATAATGACACTGTTTATTATTCTTTGTCTGAATCACATTTTAAGGTGACTTTTCATTTGCTCTCTATTTTTCTTTATTTGAGTCAGTAATTGGACACAGTAATTCTTTTGTAGCTAAGGCTTTCTCTATCAATAGGCAACTGTATCTGAATGTCATTCGCTTTCAAACAGGGCATCACACACTTTGATCGACTCTGAGAACAAAATCTGGTTAAGAAGCTGGTACGTCACTACTATCAAACACACTCCCTATATGAACTATAGGGGAGGAAAGCCAGAGAAATAGCAGAGCGCATATAGTGATGAGGAGAATATCTTCTTGAGCTGGGATCACGGTTGTCATTTTATATTTTGTTATTTCTTGATGAATTTTAAAATTTAAAAATATTAAAATTTTAAAGTTGCAATAAGCTATCTAAGCCCTTAGCTAGATCTTAAAATATTTTTAGGAAGGAGAAATCATTGTTAAAAGAGAAAATATGTCTTAATAAAACTTTCAGGGGTGCCTGGGTGGCTCAGTTGCTTAAGCGACTGCCTTCGGCTCAGGTTATGATCCCGGAGACCCAGGATCAAGTCCCACATCGGGCTTCCTGCTCAGCAGGAGGCCTGCGTCTCCCTCTCTCACTCCCCCTGCTTGTGTTCCCTCTCTGGCTGTGTTTCTCTCTGTAAAATAAATAAAATCTTTAAAAAAAAACCACAAAACTTTCATAGCCTTTTAAATGCCTGTATTCATGCTGATTTTGAATATCTGAGCTATGGTGTATAATCAAGGCAATAAAAAAGTGACATTTGAAACGGGGTTCTTTGGCATGTTCATCAGTTTGTCCTAAGGAACTAGAGAATTGACTGAAAATCAATCACTTGGCTATATTATCTGACTGGTTTTTCTTAAAGATTTTATTTATTCGCTTGAGAGAGAGTGAGAGAGTGCACTCACAAGTGCAGATGAGGGGTAGGAAGGGAGGGAGAAGCAGACGCCCCACTGAGCAGGGTGCTCATCAGGGGCACTTAACCAGTAGAGTCACCTGGGCACCTCCTCTGACTGTTTTTATTACAATGGTAGATGCATTTTATGATCTGGTTCAACTCTTCCTATGGCCAAATAAGGATGTTTGCATGTGTTGTGATTAATGATTAATCTGCAATTACCACATATTTTCTATACCTTGTGGTCAAAGATAAGGTGAATTTCTCCCCAAATTATCACTCCAAAAGGAGGAAATGTTATTACGTTCAAATCTCTTCAAAACTTCTTTGTGTGATGATTATATTATTTTATTTTAAATAAAAGAGTACTGTTTAAGTAAGATATATTAGCTTAAAATAATCTCAGTCAAATCTAGTATTGAATGCATATATAGGTTTCTGATGGAATTCCCTAAAAAGACAAATTTAGCAAAAGTTCACAGTGCTTATGTATGTTTTTTAAGAAAACATCATTTTTTAACAGGAAAGACTCACATGGTACAATGCTCAAACTATTCAAAAGAATATAAAATAGAAAAACAAAACAAAAAACAAAACCAAACACAAACAAAAATCCTCCCTCCCACTCCTGTCCTCCAAACACCCAGTTCCCTTCTCTGGAGACAGTTGATATTATCATAATCATATCATTTCGAGAGATCTCTTAAAAAAAAAAAAAAGACAGTATTGTGCAGGGCATGTCATATTCATAGGATTAATAGAAACATCAGATGTTTTAGTGTCCTGAAAATGGGTTGTTTGGGGCTTAGAACTGAATTTCTGGGGTATCCTGCAAAGATTCCAAAAGTGCTACCTCACAAATATCTCAGATGGAAGGGAAGCATGTGTGCCAGGGACAGCTGTGTTGGAGGACGTGACCTTCCACTAGGGCTGCACATTAAGGGAGTCCCGTGTTTTAAAAGTTATAAATTGTGCATACTGAATTCATTCATTCATTTCTTTACTAATATGTATCGAAAACCTACCTATGTGTCAGGCACAGCAATAGGCATGGGCGATCAACCTGTGAACAAAAAAGACTTAGTGCCTGTCCCTCATGAAGCTAACTTTTTAGGGAAATTGGCTAAGTGATTAAGAAATTTAGAAGGTAAAATAAAAATTCCTGAAAATGAACAAAAATATTAAAAATTCATAAAGTATTGCAAAATGAATCAATAATACAACATTGTCACTATTTCTTAAACTAATCAATATTTTTACTAGTTGTCATTTTTTTCTAAGATTTTATTTGGTAGAGAGAAAGAGAGAGAGAGAAGAGACAGAGTAAGCACAGGCACCCTCCTGCTCAGAGGGGGAGATAGAGGGAGAGGGAAAGAGAATCTTGAGCAGACAACCTGCTGAGAGTCTAAAATGAGAGTGGCTTGACTCATTGAGCCTCCCAAGCGCCCCTAAGTTGTAAATTTTGATTAAACAGATGAACCATCTGACATGGTTTCAGTGAAGCTGCTTTGTGTCCAAATCATTTAGAGCTATTAAAATATTAGGCATTATTATTATCCCAATTTATGTTCTCTCTCCATAGTTACCTACAAATTCTCCATCACAACTTTTATGACATTGCTCTATAATTTAGGTTCACTTGTATTTCTTCCCCGTATGATGGTATATTTGAGTATAAGCGACATTTATTTCTTTTAGTATTTCCAGGTTTTATCATATAAACATACCAGCCATATAATAGACTGAATCAGTGAATAAATGAATGATTATCCTACATCTTGCAATATGGGTTTTGTGATCTCACCTATTCGCAAATGATGTCTGTTTGCTATTCAATCAAATTGCTTCTGGCCTCATCCTTCTTGGACAAGGAGATCCAAAGGGGATAACTTTTTATCTCACTACTAATGAGCCATCCAGTCTCCGTTCATTGCTATGACTTTTTAAGTATACATTTGCGGGGGTTTCCAGAAACATTTGGAAATGTAATTATCATGTTTTCCACCTACATAAATACATAAGGGATGGATTTATTTATGTGCTTAGGTATATAATACGTGTCCTTTTCTTTTTCCCCTAGAATTTCCCCCTTTTCAGCAGACATTTCTGGGGCAAAGAAGGTTATGCTATATTTTCAGTCACCGTCCATCAAAGCAACCCAGAGAAAATGTGCATATACCCAAGAGCACCTTTCTCACAGGCCTTGGGTAATGACTCACTGTTGTTTACAAGAGGATTTTGCCTCATGTGAAACAGGTGTTGAAACATTTGGACAGCTCTGTAAAAATTTTAGTGAAATGCGGTGAGCGTTAATCATCGGCCTGCATATTTTTTAAAAGTGCTTTTGGTCCTCCGAGCCACCTTTAACTTGCAGAGCAATCTTTTCTCATGCTTCCTTTGACCTATTGTCCCCTTTCGTCTTGTAGCCTTCACTTATACCTCACATACTACTACACCCACCCATGCCTCTCACCACCATCCCCCCTTGATTTCACCAGCATCCCTTCTTTTCAGTATTCCTCCAGTTTCTAAAATTTCCTAACAAATTCCACCACTGAGTGAAAGTGAAGTGCCAATTTGTTTCAGCCCCCTCGTTTGTCCAGAACATGCTGCCCCAGGTGCTTTTCCCTCTACTGTACCACACAGCTTCGTGGATTGCAGCCGTGGGTAAGCAAGCAGGAAACAAGTAAACCCTCAACAAGATGAAAGTTGATTACTGCCGAATCCCTCTGGGCCCACCCCAGCTTAAATCACTGCAGTATGTAACTACAGGAATCTGTTACAAGAACACAAATACCTGTATTGTTTCACAGTGCTGCCTGGAAGCATAAAATTTTTCCCACTTCCACCTTAATTATCTTACTCTTTTTACACATTTGTAGTACACCACCCAAGCTCATCAAAAGTCCTCTTTTTTTTTTTTTTTGTCAAAAGACAATATTAGAAGGGAAATGGAAAAAGTATCAAATTGTACTTCAGAAGGTGACTAATCCTTTATGTGTGCTTTGCAAGTCTTCTGAAAGCAGTTGAAAAATCTGCAACTGATGGCCCTCTGGGAGATATTTTTAGCAATTCTGATGCTGTTAAATCACAATGGTCCATCTGGTCCATCTGTACTCTAGACCTAGCATGATGTTTTCAAAAACATGACCTCAACAACTGTTAGAAACTCATCCTAATCTGGTTCTATCTTCCCCTACAAAGACTAAATATTCATAATAAATAAGAGTGAAAAAAATGAATCAAAGAGTACACCAACTAAAATTTATTGTTTTGTATTATCCAACTTAACTGTGTAAATACACTAATGGCAAATCATGAACTGTAACTTCAGACCTCAGTACCCCATAGATCTTGTTTCACATTAATGAGTTAGAAAGTTTCATAGACTATCCTCCTCCCCAAATCTATGTTTTGTTAGGCTCTGTCTGCCTCTGTGCTGGAGGATGATGTGGTGGGTTGTTTTTTTATTTGGCACCAAAGGTCCATTTCCTTCACTGGTTCTTCGATGAGGTTATCTCCTTTCATATGACAGATCTTCTTTCTCCTCCCCTAAATTATAACTGTTGAAGTGCCCCAAGAATCAGTCCTAGGACTCCTTTTCTGTCTAAGTAATCTCACCTAGTCTGGTAGATTTAAATATCATCTATAAACTAACAACTCCCAAATTTATACTTTAGTCTTGCCCTCTCCCCTGCATTCCAGATACATAGAACCAACTGCCCACTCAACTCTTCTTGCGTGTCTAACAGACATTCCAAATTTATCATATCCAAAATCAAATTCTTGATTTGCCCCCTGAAATCTGCTCCTTCCTCAGTGTTCCCCATTTCTGTCAATGACGTTTCTGTTTCTACTTGCTCAAGTCACAAACTTTGCCATCCTCCTTGACTTCTCTCATTCTATCACATAGCTTCTATACCAACCATCAGCAAGTCCTGTTGGCTCAATCTTCACCATATCTCCAGACCAGATTCTCTCATCTTTGCTGTTTACCCTCTGAGACCTACTCATAGTCCTGAGACAGGTGTTACAGCCTACAGCCTTGCAGTAGATAGTTCTGTCTTCGCCAGACAGTTGATAGCTTTTGTGAAATTCAAGTGTTTGAAATGCAACTGAAATTCTTCTCGGTTGTCTGAATCAATAATGATGTTGAGAACAACATAAAAATTTAGATAAAATATTTTTTAAGTGTTAAAAAGAATCATAGAGCTATCAAGAGAGTAATGAATTATAAGGCCAAAATCTGCAGAAAATGAGAACCGAGAGAGATTAACTCAGTATTCAAAGCTGATTTGGTTAATAGAGAATCTGTCAATTTGAAGGAAAGAGCTGTGGAACTAAGCTGCAATTTTGAAAGCCTCATGGGTCAAGGTTGACCGAAAAACAATTAATAAATCGTATGATTATGTACATGGAAAATGTCCCCCAAATCTGAGGATACATTTTTGGAATTAATAAATACTCAATTTATTCATTTATATAAACAAGGAACAATAAAGAAAAAAACACCCACTTTGACTATACATAAAAATATGCAGTAGCTAAGAACAAATCTAACAAAAAATAATAAGACCTCCATGAGACAGTTATAAAAAAATTTTTTGAACATCATTAAGATTTAAATACATGGAGAGATGTATTAAGTTTTTGAATTAGAAGACTCAATATTACATATATGTCAGTTCCTCCCAAATTGACTTATAGATAAAAATGAAAATGTTAGTTTTATTTTTTAACATGACAAGATGATTCTAAGGTTTCTATAGGCTAAAACTAATTAAAATGCTAGAAAAGAAGAAATGTTCTACCAGATATTTTTCTACCAGGCATAAGAACTCTCACAAATATACTATAGTTAAGATAGTGTTATTTTTGTCCCAGAAGTGCATAAATTGACCAATGCAGGCAGAATAGAGAACATCCAAATAGACTGTTGCATGTGTGGGCACTTGATATCAGACATGAATCACTCAAAAGATTGCTGAGAAAAAGACGGTGTCTTAGGTCTAGTTTTCCAGAACCACACACTGAGATGAGGGTTTTGGTCCAAAAGAATGTGCATGACTCCAGGGGCACCTGGGTGGCTCAGTCCTTAAGTGTCTGCATTCAGCTCAGGTCATGATCCCAGGGCTCTGGGATTGAGCCCCGCATTGGGTTCTCTACTCAGCAGGAAGCCTGCTTCTCCCTTTTTCACCCTCCCTGCTTATGTTCTCTCTCTTGCTATGTTTCTCTCTGTCAAATAAATAAATAAAATCTTTTTTAAAAAGTAGAAAATAGTTGAATGGGTACATTACAAAGGAAAAAATTCATATGGCAAATAAACATGAGAAAAGGTGTTCAACTTCATTGCTTATCAGGAAAAGGCATGTTAACACTCCAGTGGAGTACCACCACACAGCCATCAGATTTGCAGCAATGAAAAGTCTGAGAATACCAGGTGTTGGTAAGGATATGGAGCAACTAAAATTCTTTTATTTATTTTTTTTTTAAAGAATGTATTTATTTGAGAGAGAGAGTATAAGAGTGGGTGGGGCAGAAAGAGAAGCAGACCCCCCCCCCCACCTGCTGAGCAAAGAGTCTGCCATGGGGCTTGATCCCAAGACCTGAGCTGAAGGCAGATGCTTAACCAGCTGAGCCACCCAGGTGTCCCGGGAGCAACGAAAATGTTTATTCACTGCTCATAGGAGTGTTCGTTGGGACAATGACTTTGAAATATACTTTGGTATTATCTAATAGAGTTGAATATAATGTATGTATGCTGTGACTCAGCAATCCCACACCTAGGTATATCCTCCAGAGAAATGTAAGCACAAGCCAGAGTCTCCGACAAGAATCTCCCTAGCAGCATTTGCTGGTAATAGCCCCAAACTGGAAACGATCCCATGCCCAACTCTAATAGGATACATCATTTATCTTGGTATGCAAACACAATGGAAACGAATGAGGCACATCTGCTTATAACAATATGAGAGCACTCAAAGACATAATATTGAGTGAAAGAATCCAGGAACATGGGAAAACTTCAAGTGTGATGCCATTTCTATAAAGTTCAAGTCATTCTAGACTCAGCAAATCTTGCTTAGAGATGCATACGTAAATAGTCAAACTATAAAGAAAAGGGAGGAAATACTCTCACAGAAGATAAATGGTTAGCTAGAGTGAAGGAAAGCTTCATGAGGAGGAAGGAACATAAGAAAACTTGTATATTCTACATTTTTCCAGGTGTATGTTACATTTTACACTTAGAAAGCTAAAAAGAAATATTTTTATTTATAAATAAAAATAAAATTATTTCTAAATAAAAAATTAATAAAAAGAAATATCGTGCTGATTTAAGCAAAGTGAGGTGGGGGGATGTGAAGAACAGATCGAAGCATAATACATTTCAGTGAAGAGCAATATATTTGGCTGTTTTAATTAATGAACCTCAGCTAATGAGTCCCAGAGGCACCTTGATTGAAAAGGACTTCCTTGTGCCTCAAAACATATTAACTCTAAGCTCTACTCAGTTTTGGGAGTAACAGTCAAATCCCTGTTTTCCAGTTTGTTTATCATCGTCATTAACACCATCATCCTCACCATCTCTCATCAGAAAAGATGCTCTGGCGGATAGCAGTAATTACAGATTAGGGGTAAACCTGACTGACACAATACATCTCTGAGCTAACCCTTAACCTGTGGCAAAAAACTACAGAGACTTAGTAGGGAAACGTCATTAGTAAGAATTTATCCACGTTATTTCTCATTCCTAGGTCATCACTTGCACCTTTTGAGAAGGTTGATATATACATGAATATTAATATTATATATTTTGTATTTCTAAACTCTTAAGTGTGGGGAAAATTTGCTCAAGTTGTTTCTGTACTATTTAGCAGAGTATAGCTGGGTATATAAAAAAAAATCCTTGAGTCTAAATTAATTTTTACTCCCAAATAGTGTATTTGCTCAGACATCAAACAATAAAATTTTTAGTAGGAGATATCTAGTAATCATTAGCAATATCTGATTTGACTTCTTGGTGTGTGATTTTGCAGAAGAAAGGTCCTCACATCTTCAGTATATAAACCATGGGCTGGGGAACGTGGGTGGCTCAGTCAGTTAAGTGTCTGCCTTCAGCTCAAGTCATGATCCCAGGCTGCTGGGATTGAGTCCTGCGTCAGGCTTTTTGCTCAAGGGAGAGTCTGCTTCTCTCTCTGCCCCTCCCCTTATATATGCATGCTATCTCTCTCTCAAATAAATAAATAAAATCTTTAAAAATCAATAAATAAGCCATCCGCTGACAGCAAGTAGTCAAAAATGGCCAGTGTCAAACAACTGAATCTGTTTACACTTGTGCAGGTGCAAGTGGCCATTCATTAACCTAACTAATAATTGCATGCTTATTTTTCTATTTATTTGTAAGAAGAACCCACACACATTCATACCCACCACTGTTGAACAATTCAGGAGACTCTCTTTGATTTCCTCCCTTTGGGAATTATGTAAAATCCATGCAAGGCTCTGAAATTTTAAAACAATTCAACAAAAACTACTTCCAAGAAGATACGAAAAATCCTTCCTCTTTTTTTTTCCCTTGACATACTGGTCTGAGATTTCTCACACATTTGAAACACTGGCCAGTAGTCTACCAGTCATCCTGGCACTTGCCCGAGGATTCTTCATGCTTTTTCTCCCAGCTTAACTGTTTCTCACAGTTAAGATAAGTTAGATAAATAAAATCTAAAAAATCTAAAAAAAAAAAAAAAAGAAGAAAAGAAATATAATCCTTGGAGTTCTATCTTCACCTTTTTTTTAAAAGATGATTTTTGTAGGGCAGTTTCTGGTTCATAGCAAAACTAAGAGGAAGGTCAGAGATTCCCCATGTGCTCCTGGCTCCCACAGCCTCCACTATTACCACATCCCTCACAAGAGTGGTTCATTTGTTAGGACTGATGAACCTACACTGACACATCATTATCTTCTAAAGTTCATAGTATAAGCTGATTTACTCTTGGTGTTATACATTTGGTGAGCTTGGACAAATATATAATGACATGCATCCTCCATTTTAGTGTCAAACAGAGTATTTGCACTGCCCTAAAATTCTGTTTGCTTCATTTACTCATCCCTTCTCCACTCCCAACTCCCAGCCACTACTGATCTTTTTCTGTCTCCATAGTTTTGCCTTTTTCAGAATGTGATACAGTTAAAACCATACAGTATGTAGCTTTTCAGATGGGCGTCTTTCACCTAGTAATACATTTAAGGTTTATTTAAAAAAACAATTTTTTTTTTATTTAAAAAGACAATTTTTTTAAAGATTTTATTTATTTGACAGAGAGAAACACAGCCAGAGAGGGAACACAAGCAGCAGGAGGGAGAGAAGGAGAATCAGGCTTCCCGCCGAGCGGGCAGCCCAATGCTGGTTTTGATCCCATGACTCCGGGATCATGACCTGAGCTGAAGGCAGAGGCTTAACCACTGAGCCACCCAGGCACCCCTAAGGTTTCTTTCCATCTTTTCCTAGCTTGATAGCTCAGTTCTTTTTAGCACTGGCTATACTGTCCGGATGTATCACAATTTATTTGTCCACTCATTTGTTGAAGGACATCGTGGTTGCTTACAAGTTTTGGCAGTTATGAATAAAGCTGCTATGAACATCCATTAGCAAGGTTTCTGAGTAAATATAAATTTTCACTTCCTTGGGGCAAACACCAAGTACAATTGCTGGGTGATAGGGTAAGAGTTTATCTAGAAGCTGCCAAACTGTCTTCCAAACTGGCTACACCATTTTGCATTCCCACCAGCAATGAATGAGAGTTCCTGTTGCTCCACATCTTTGTCAGCATGTGATGTTGTCAGTCCTCTAGATTTTCATTTTAGAAGTTTTGTAGTGCTATACTGTTGTCTTAATTTGCATTTCCTTGATGATATCAGAGGTGGAGGTTTTCCTTACCTTTTTCTCTTCTCACTTAGAAAAGAGATGGAGGAAGACGCTAACATCTGTTGGGGATCTGGCTTATGCCAAATATTGTGGTAAGTGTCTTACACAGATTATGTCAATAATTCTCAAAAATAACAATCCTTTACAGGTGATGAAACTGAGGCTCAAAGAGATTACATTATTTTCCCAGACTCATAAGCAAGTAAGTCGGAAATCACTAAATCCTGTTTTCTTTAATTCTAAATACTGATAGCCATTTTTAGTCAAGCACATTTGATTACTGTTAACAGAGAACTCTCTTATTTACTAAAGTAAGAAGAGTTTATTATAAAGATGAATTGTAAATGGTTAGAAGGATAAAACCTACAAAAGTCCAAAACATGAGGTATTATAGAGCTGGGCATTATCACTGAAACTGGACTATGTTTCTGGAGCCAAAGTGACTCATGGAAGCTATGTTGTTGGATTCATCATTTTCACACTGCCATGCCTCTGTTGACACAGGTCAGCCATACTTGGTGAAGTCCCTTTGCTTCTGTTCTGCATCCACTGGCTTTCTCTACTTAACCAGTTTCTTCCCCTATGACTTTGGCTCACATATTGCTTTGGCTTACCACACATGTGAACCTTGCCTCTCCCTCATGACACTTCTCTTAAACTTTCTCTTCGAATGGGCAAACACATTTTGAATACCTTGTTGTTTAACTCAATTTCCACGCATGGAATTTGATAAAAATAGTTATTTTTAAATGAGGCTGTGAAAATTAGGTAAGAGGTGTGTTTATAGATTTGTCACCTTGGGGCATGACAGAACAGTGGGAGGTGTTGGTATAGGTGTGAACAGACTATACATAATAATCATCTCTAGCCCAATTCCTAAATAAAGATATCCAGTCCAGACTTGTTTCTGAGCCCCAGATCTTATTTTCAATGGCTTATTAGACCGTTTCTCCTGTGTGTTACAGAGCTATTTCAATAGAATTCAATTTAAAACTGAATTCATTATGGTCTCAGCAAAAAATCCCACTCTATGCTTTGTGCTCTAGCTTGGCTCTAGAGCAACCTCAGGCTTTGTAACAAGTGGTCCTTCTTTTTCAGATATCATTACTTTCTGAATGGGAATGTCATTGTCAGTGGTCATAGGTTCCAGCACAAATACTCAGTGAGACATTGTTATTAGATATTTAATATATTAGATAATCAATATATTTGGATGAAATGAGATGTAGACTACTTTAAAAACCACATGTTTTTGAATAAGTAGAACTACAAAGCTTATAGTTTATATAACTACAATTGGAAAAGTATTTTAAAAATTCTTGAGGGGCGCCTGGGTGGCTCAGTGGATTAAAGCCTCTGCCTTCAGCTCAGGTCATGATCTCAGGCTCCTGGGATCGGCCCCACATCGGGCTCTCTGCTCAGCAGGGAGCCTGCTTCCAGCTCTCTCTCTGCCTGCCTCTCTGCCTACTCGTGATCTCTTTCTGTCAAATAAATAAATAAAATCTTTAAAAAAAATAAAATAAAAAATAAAAAGTCTTGAAACAAATTCTATTCAAGAAACTTGGGTGTGTTTTTTTTTTTTTTCAGTTGGATATTGCATATCAACTCACTAGCTCTCTTGAAAATTAAATTTAAATGAAAACATAGGGGTACCTGGGTGGCTCAGTTGTTAAGCGTCTGCCTTTGGCTCAGGTCATGATCCCAAAGTCCCGGGATCGAGCCCCATGTCTGGCTCCCTGCTCAGCAGGAGGCCTGCTTCTCCCTCTTTCTCACTCCCTCTGCTTGTGCTCCCTCTCTGGCTGTGTTTTTGTTTGACAAATAAATAAACAAATAAAATCTTTACAAATAAATAAATAAATACATATATACATACATAACCCTAATAAAAAGGGATTAATGCTCTACACCATTTAAAATTTTTCATAAAATTATAGCTGTGAAAACTATTTATATCAAGAATGAGTCACTGACAGTTCCAGGAGTTTTCAGCTAACGGCAATCTTGAAGACTTACAAATTAGCCTACATAAGCAAGAACTGCAAACAAACTGAATATTTTATCTTTGAAAATAACCCATCCAACAACTGAGGATAGAAAATGTGTCTGTGTCCTTCCTAGAAATATGGATTTCTTATTTTTATCCAGTATACTCTGGAACAGATGTGTACCTTGAATTGTGCCCACTACATTCAATTAGAAAAATCCAGCATGCTTATCCAACGTCAATATTTGCTATGTAGAGTTAAAATTTTCATCACTATTTTTTGAAGTTTTTGAAAGCAATATGGCTTATGTGGAATTTCAGGAAAGTTGAAAGTGTGAGAGATTTGTTTTAGAATTAATTTTTGTTGACCTAAGTCAAAATAAATCACAGTCTGAAAATGTTGAAATAGAGATAAAGCTACCACAACGAATTGAGATTGATTTTGAAACCAGGCAAAAATGATAGCATCATTCCAAAAGAACATTCAGATGAGACAGTATGAAGTTAAGAATCAAATCTTGTTGGGGCACCTGGGTGGCTCAGTTGGTTAAGCGACTGCCTTCGGCTTAGGTCATGATCCCGGAGACCCAGGATCGAGCCCCACATCGGGCTCCCTGATCGGCGGGAAGCCTGCTTCTCCCTCTCTCATTCCCCCTGCTTGTGTTCCCTCTCTGGCTGTGTTTCTCTCTGTCAAATAAATAAAATATTTAAAAAAAAAAAAAGAATCAAATCTTGCTATGTTTATTACTGAACAACAGGCACTTGATTTTGAAGGTCATTAAATTCTTCATAGGCAGGAGTATGGGACTACAGAGCTCAAGTCAGATGTACACATGAAGGAGGCCAGGGTTTCTCAAAAGTGTGGTTCACTGGCCACCAGCAGAAGAATGCCAGGCAACAGATAATCAAGTCAAAAAATGAGCAGAAGACATGAACAGACACTTCTCCAATGAAGACATACAAATAGCTAAGAGACACATGAAAAAAATGTTCATTGTCATTAGCCATCAGGAAAATTCAAATCAAAACCACATTGAGATACCACCTTACACCAGTTAGAATGGCAAAAATTAACAAGGCAAGAAATGACAAATGCTGGAGAGGATGTGGAGAAAGGGGAACCCTCTTACATTGTTAGTGGGAATGCAAATTGGTGCAGCTACTTTGGAAAACAGTGTGGAGGTTCCTTAAAAAATTAAAAATTGCATTACTGCATTAAATTAATTAAAAATTGCATTTACTCCAAATATAGAGATGTAGTGAAAAGAAGGGCCATATGCACCCCAATGATCATAGCAGAAATGTCCACAATAGCCAAACCGTGGAAAGAGCCGAGATGCCCTGCAACAGATGAATGGACAAAGAAGATGTGGTCCATATATACAGTGGAATATTACTCAGCCATTAGAAATGATGAATACCCAACTTTTGCACTAACATGGATGGGACTGGAGGAGATTATGCTGAGTGAAATAAGTCAAGAAGAGAAAGTCAATTATCATATGATTTCACCTACTTGTGGCACATAAGGAATAGCATGGGGGATATTAGGGAAAGGGAAGGAAAAATGATAGGAGGAAATTGGAAGGGGAGATGAATCATGAGATGAAACTGTGGACTCCAAGAAACAAACTGAGGGGAAGGGAGTGGGGGAATGTGTTCACCCGGTGATAGGTATTAAGGGTATTAAGGAGGGCATGTATTGCATGGAGCACTGGGTGGTTCATAAACAATGAATTTTGGAACACTGCATCAAAAACTAATGATGTGTGGTATGGTGACTAAAATAACATAATTTAAAAAAAGAAGAAGAATGGCAGGCAGAGGTGTTAGCTAAAAGGAAAAAAGAAAGAAATCCACCCAAATTCTATCCTAGAAATTTACATTTTAAATAATCTCCCCAAGTGAATACCAAATAAATACTAGGTTAGGTGAACCACTGGAGAAGAACCACTGCAGAACCACTCTTTCTGAGCTTTCCTGATTGTTGTGGTTCTCAAGGTGTGGTCTGGGTCCCCAATACCCTTTCAGGATTTCACAAGGTCAACTATTTTCCTAAAATCACTAAGATGTTACTTGCTTTTTTTTTTTTTTTTTTTGCTCATATTCTCTCATGAGTACACAGCAGTTTTTCAGAGGCTATGTGGCATGATGATGTCATCACTCTAACAGCAATGGAATATATGCTTTTATACTCTTTTGTTCTCTAGAATTTTCTAAAGTAGCAGTTTCATATATATGTGCATTTTCAGAGATTAGCTCAGTTTTTTTTCCTCAGTGTTTCTACTGCGGTTTTTTTGTTTGCGTTTAGAATTTCTGAGTCTGTATTCATCAGGGATATTAGCCTATAATTTTTCTTTTCTTTTTTTTTGTTGTTTAATAATTTATTTTATTTTTTCAGCGTTCCAAGATTCATTGTTTATGCACCACCCCCCAGTGCTCCATGCAATACGTGCCTGCCTTAATACCCACCACCAGGCTGCACTGCGTTTTTATGATGCTGCTTTGATTTTACCTGCTGTAATCTCTATAACCTCATTATCATCCAATAAATCACTCAGGTTTTTCCTCATGTGTGGAAACATATGAGAAATAAGTACACTTTGTTTTTTTGGTTAGTAATAATACTTCTGAATTATTTATAAAATTTTTCTAAATTTAGAAATCTATAAAACTTATTTTACAATTGTATTTTATTTTAAATGAAAGACATTATATTATAAATAAACTCATATTTAGTGATAGACTGTTGAATAAAGTAAGGGAAATTAGAAGACTTACCTTCTCAACTCTTGTTTCATCTGTGTCTCAAAGATGTTGAAAAAGATGAAATTGACGTATCATAAAGTTCCCTTGACTCATGTAAGGGACACTAAGTACAACAGCACACAATAAATAAAAATATGATAAAAGCTTTCTTTCCTGTTTTTATATACATTAATCATTTGTTTGCAACTTTTCTAACTAGAAATGAAATGCTGTGGCATTTCAAAAGCTAATTGACTGCAGAAGCAAGAGCATTCAATCGCTGAGGCACTAGTGAATCTCTGCAGAGTTAATCTTGCTGAATGGCTGCTATGTGAGGAGTCAGTGGAAAGAAGCACTGCACAAGCACTTTTCCAACAATATAGAAACATGAGAAATGGAAGATTTAGTTTCATACATGAAGACTAGGTTAACACATCACCAGCACAATTAATACTTCGCCTTACTATTGGGTGAGCCTAGGATTCAACTCGTGGTTTTGCTTATATTCAGTCAATGTCAGCATCGGCTCATTGTTGCACTCTTTTATGGGAATGGTTGACAACAAACACAAATGGTACTGAAATGCTCAGTGTCGAATAAGTGTTTGACTCTCAGGATTTATCCTGAAACAACTTAAGAGTGTCCTTGAGGAAGCTGTAAAATTAGCATTAATTATCATGTGATTATTATGAATAAAATTATTCCTGCATTCATCTTGACCTTGAGTACACATGTTCTTGTTGGTCTAGGGTATTCGTTTGTGCTACTCTTCCATCTGCTGCTTCTCAGAAACTCTACCACTGTCAAGCTCTGTCGCCAATGGTTACTTGCTTCATTTCCCTGATTTGAAATTTCCTTTCTTTTAAAATGGGAAAGCTGATTACTATCTCACAAAATTACAGTGGGGTTAAAATAAGAGAACTATGTTATTTTTTATAAGACCTAAACCTTATAAGATATTACTAAACTTGTTCTTTTAAAATGAACTAATTGACCGGCTGATGGTATTGATGAGGGCACATGTGGTGATGACCACTGGGTATTACATGCAACTAATGGATCATTGAACACTACATCAAAAGCTAATGATGTACTATATGTTGGCTAACTAAACATAATAAAAAATAAGACAAAACAAAAAAACTAGTAACTAAACCAGCAAAAAGTCAATCAATAATAAAATAAAATAAAATGAACTAATCGTAAGATCCCATCAAGAGGTCAAATCAGACCCTTTAAGTACTCTTCCCTTTCAACTGGATTTGCTTATAGTCCATTACTCAAAAATTCTGACCACAGTCATAAATTGTGTAATAATTCCACTCATTTTATGCTCTACCTTCTAAATATGAAATCATTTACAAGATGGGCCAAGAATATATTTGCTCTATCTATCTTTAAACAGAATGGAGAGCAATTGTTTGGGCTGCTGAAACCCTCATCCTACTTTATTCAAACTCTGTGACAGTTTTGTCTATCTGCTCAGGTAGTTTCAGTGTACTTTCACAATAATATCACTTGTGTCATTTTTTTCTTTTGATTTAAATCCAAATAAATTCTTAGCACAGAGATTCTATCACCAAGATAATAAATTTTATGCAAGCCTGTACCTTACTTCCATGTACCACTCCTACAAATTCACTGCCCCTTTTATAAGTAACCCCTTGGTTATTCGTATTTTTTTTACACTACTACCTACACTGTACTTCTTGATGCATTCTCTTCCAAGGCTCCCATCACACATTTTCCTTCTTTCTCTTATCACCCCTCTATTGACTCTTTGTTCTTCACAGGCTCGTGGGCTTCTCTGCTTACTTTTCAATATGCTGTTAATACTCTCAGACTTTGCAAAGTGTCTATGATGATATAGTCATTACCTCTACTTCTGACACTAAACAGATATTTTTTCTTTATTCATTCAGTCAGTTAAACATTTACTTGGTGTCTACTAGGTACCCAGGCAGCATGCTAAATGGTCAAGATATGATGATGAGTAACAACAAACAGGGGTCAGTGCCCTCTAATGAATTTAGAATCTCTTATGGGAAATGAATATGAAGTAAATAATCGCAACACACACACACACACACACACACACACACACACACACACACCTAGGGTTTACTTGCATGCAGAAATAAATGCTATGAAGGCAAGGCACTCAGTTCAATGAGAACACACCACCAAGGAACCTGACCTAGACATGAAGAGGAGAATAGAGAATGAAGAAGAGCTTTGCTGAGCATACCGATATTTGAAAGAATAATGAAATTTACCAGTATATGTGTGGAGTTCATGGACAGCTGCAGCTGGAGGGAGTGGCATATGTAAAAGAAAATGTGACCAGTGCTAAAAGACTAAAGATGGGAGTGGCACAAATTGAGGAAGCAGATATAGGCAGAGGCTGGGCCATGTAAGGCTTCATAGGGCTATTCTAATGGAAGACTATCTATGATGGCATTTCAGGTCAGGCTCCCGACTGAGGGGAGCCATGCCCAGTGGATTAACATGGTAAGATTTATTTTAAAAGAACACTTGCAGCTATTTTGGTGCATAAATTTTCTTCTCCTGGGTTTATCTAACATATGACTCTAAATGTAGGCTTGATTTCAAGAAAGAAAGAAGTAACCGTGAGGAAAACTGGCCTACCACCTTTTGCAAAGTCACTACCCTAGATGAGCTTGTAATGACTTTCAAGCAAATCAGTCTCATTAGACACAATGTTTGGAGTATCTTTGCTGGCAAGACAGGCTCTGTGTGATTTAGGTGTTCAGGGGTTGGGCAACTTCATTAAATCATTTAAATTCTCTCAAACATCCCAATTTCAACTCTCAGGGCCCATGTCTTTCACAGATAATTTCATAACTTTTTCTGGTTATGAATTCATAAGTTCATGTGAGTTCTTTGAATTCAATCTGCAATGTAATTCATTAGTCTGTAGGATCAGATGCTTAGAGCTTGTGGCTAGAATAGTCCCGTGAACACAAGGTAAAAGAGGGCAATACAGAATGCTTCTGACTTTTTGACAGAGATTTTAGTCAAAGATTTAAAATCTTGAGTTTATTTCTTTTTGTAAGCCCTCTGACAGGGTTGAAAATGGCCATGTCACCCCAACAGCCCTTGTATTCCTCATGACTTTCAGAATTTTCAATATCATCAGCTAACTAGTTTGTCCAGGCTTTGAACTTCTTTCTATGTGGTCACTGCTAAAAGGTAAAAAGGCATTCCACCTCTGCTTGTCATGGACTGCCAGTGCCCCACCTTGTCCTATCAACCTGATCCTTAACTTTCTTCAAACTCAACTGAAAATCAGATTACATTATAATATAGAAAGTCTGTTCATTAGAAAACCATTATGGAGTCAAAAGACAACTCTTAGAGTGGGAGAATAAATTTGCACGACATTGTGTCTTATTAATTAGTAAGAAAAAGACAACTAGAATGACTAAAATTTTAAAGAGCAATGAGTTTAAAAGACTTATGCTTGGTAACTGTCAGGAAAGTGTGGGATAACTACAACTTTAATACACTTCTGGTAAAAGTCTAAGTTGGTACATAATGTTGAATATAAGGATATTCTATGCATTAGCAACCGCTTCCATATATTCACATTTCCAAAAGAAAAAAGTATGAATGTGCACCAGAGACATATAAAAATGTTCAAAGTGGCACTTTTCATAATAGCCAAATACTGAAAACCACCCAAATGTCCATCAATAGTATAATGGACAGAAAAAACATTGTGATGTATTGATACCAAGAATGCCAGAGAGCATCAACAATGACGGTGGCCACATACAACATAGATGAATGTATGACCACATGAATCTCACTAACATAATGTTGATGTAAAGAAGTTAATAAAACTGGGATGCCCAGTGTGTGGGTTCATTTATTTAAAATTGAAAAGGTAAACCTTATCTGTTACTAGAGGTCAGAAGAGGGACTATCTTTGGAGAAGAGATAGGAGCGCAGAGACAGGTGTTTCTGGGTACTGGCAAAGTTCTGTTCCTTTATCTGGATGATGGTTACATGAGAATTTGGGCACTTTCGTGTGTGTGTGTGTGTGTGAGAGAGAGAGAGAGAGAGAGAGAGAGAGAGAGATTAAATATCATACTTACTTAGTTTAGTTAACCAATCCCAGATCCTCATTTCCTTGAGGGTATATCATGTAATCATTTCCCCTAACACTCACTGATTCATTCAGAATTGAGTCCACTTTGAATAACTCAAGTAAAGAAAGATTTGTAGAAATAATCGGGCAACTCACAGAAAGTCCAGGAGACCCAGGGGACCAGGTGAGATATTATGCAGATAGGAAAAGTGTAGCTGGGGACAGTATAGTCAGGACCTCTGCTGTTGCCGACAGTTCTCCACGGTCCCCAGCGAAAATTCCAAGTGCTTCTGCCAACAAATTTGCCTGGTCTTCAAACCCCTGGTCGTGGGGCTTCTGCCTCATGCTGCTCACTTCCACCTCCAACTCTTGTGTTGCTTTGGATCGAGGAAATCTAGATTTGAGGTCTGCTTCCCATTTGAAAGGGAGTCCGGGAAATAGAAGAGCTCTGCCTTGGGCATGCAGGACTCACAATGTAGGAAATAGAAAACTGTCGAAATATTGCTCAAAAGGTAGATGGCACTAAAAATACCAGACTCTCACTATGATCATCACAGTAATTATAGTAGCTCACGCATAGGCCATGGGACTACCTCAACTTAACAGTAAACAATGGCAGGTGGTTCAAACAGTAGTGCCTTTGGAGAAATATATATCACCCTTTAAATTGTCAAGATTCTCTTTCATGTTATCCTGGAAATGGATTATTTAATAAACATACTATTCTGAAATACTAAATACAGACTACAACCTTACTCCTCACTCTCAAATAGGCTCATATTGTTTTATAACAGCAAAAATACTGGGAAGAACTTAATCTCTATAAATAAGGCATTCATTAAATAAAAGACATATTTGGGAAGATGGCCAAGACAAACTGATATGTGGAAAAAGCTAATTACAGTACAATATGAATAGTGAATATGAAGAGTAATTGATTTCATTAGTATAAAAATCTATCATTTACCTAATCTGTCCAACTACTCTGTTTATGGCCAAATGCTCATATGTGCACAACATTTTCAAAAAGGGGATTCGATGCACAGCATGATACAAAACCAGGTGACATTAGGGT
This sequence comes from Spilogale gracilis, assembly GCA_004023965.1. Taxonomy (NCBI): domain Eukaryota; kingdom Metazoa; phylum Chordata; class Mammalia; order Carnivora; family Mephitidae; genus Spilogale; species Spilogale gracilis. The sequence continues at coordinate 32,939 of PITA01009608.1, read as the reverse complement.
GTAGTTGGGAAGATCTTATTTTCATTCCTAAGTTCTTTTCTAATAAACATATATAACTTTGAAGTTTGAAAAAAAAAAAAAGAAACTAATACAGTTGAAAAAAATAAAAGGAAATGTTTAGGAGCTAGAAATTAGATATCAACTGAATTTAAGCCAAGTGTACAGATAGGAGTGTCTGAAATGGCTTTCCCCTTTCTGATGATGATATATTTGGAAAGGTCTGCTAGGGTGTTTCTAAGGAAACTTAGCAGCGAAGTCCAAACCGTCATCTCCATCAAAAAAAGGGAGTTGGTTTGTGCATTACGGGAAGATAAAAAGGGGAAGTGAACTGAATATTACATTAATAACAAAAGTAAACATCTTTGTTTAAAACAACAACAGTCCTGCAGCAATTGAATCTCAGCAGAGAGAACCAGACGAGAACAGCACTAACTGCCCAGATAAGACCTTGCCAAGAGTGAAAGTATCAGCAAGAGGAAATGTATGCTAGTCTAAAACTCAATTAATTTCATCAAGGGTATCACTGAAAACAAATTATCATGTCTGATAACACAAAACCTTAGCAAGCCAAAGGACAAAGATAACGTTCAAGTTCAAAGACTTGCAGTTTACTTTGTTTTTAGTAAGCTACGTTTTGTCTAAACCCACGAGGAATAATTAAAGGATGTTTCCTGTGCTGTTTCTGGTATTAATTAGAGCCGTCCAGTGGTACCCATATGAGAACAATAGTAACAGAGCCAGCCAGTTTCATGTGCACTGCTGGTTGCAAATCAACTGAGGAATTCATTTTTCGGTAGTAGCTGAGTCTCACTTCTTCATATTTGGAGTGAAAGCGACGCAAAATGTATCCTTTTTCATATAATTGCCCTTCATTTTTCTTTGGCGAAATTAAGAAATGAGCCAAGTGGAAGCATGATGTCTGCCCAAGGGCAGAAGGACACTAATCTGCAGGTGAGCGAAGTCTCTACGGTGGCCTTGGGCTCGTGTGCATCCCATCCCCTTCTTCGGTCACTCAAATGGAGCTGTTTTTGCTTTTGCTCTTTGATGTCTCAAAGCCAAATGCAGACTTGAGGAAACAGCTCAGGAATGAAGGCTGTGGCTCTGTGTTCTCACTCCCAACTGTGACTCATATCTCTAATGAGGCTTGTGGCAGGCCACTTAACTCCTATGTCTCAGTGTCTCCATCCATAAAATGGAAATGGCAGCACCACACACTGTGCAAGGGGCTTTTGAAATTTTCTAATCAGTGTGAAGAAATCCAAAGGAAAAATTTGTCTATCTCCTGGCGATTAGAGTTGCTAAATGATAAAACAAATTGTTGTCAAGGATGAAAGCTTTAAAAATAGCGTAAGTTTTCATTTCCCTGGGGTGGTCCTAGAGGATCTGAAGGCAAATATTGGTACTAGATAACCTCTTTGGGTCTTTTCCCCTTCTGTGACTTCATAGTGCCAAATCCTGAAGGATGGTCTGGGTTATATCTACAAAAATGGTCATATCGTTCTAGTCATTAAAAGACAATAATATACCATAGTTCTTGGGTGTTTTACAAATTGGGCAACACTGCTGAACTATGAAAAAGGGTCTTAAAGCTCAACTAATATAGTTCTTACAAACTTCAGGAGATGTTCTAAAATCATGACTTATACACATGAATTTTAACAAAGACATTGAATGACTTCCTTTCAATTAAAATTCTGAAGGAGCCCAAAGGTCTGGAGAAGAGAAGATAGAGAAACTGCTTTCAAATACAGATAAACACCCCCTACCCCTCGCGCACGCACGCGTGCACGCGCACACACACACACAAATAAAATAATTTAATGAACATATGGATTTTCGCAAATGCTGCAGCTTGCTGCCAATTTTGCAGTTAATATTTCTGAAAGTCAGCATATGCTGATCACCATGTGTTTATAAAACAGTCTCAATAGTGAGGACAAAAGACTGTGCTTTGGCACGTTTACTAACCACATGGGCAATTATATCAGACTCTTACTTCACCCCCCAACCAGGAGAGTCAAGTAAGGAAGCCTCTTTTGCAGCTTTATGTGATCTGTGTTAATACCTTAGGACTCCTGACGTAATTGCTTTCTGTGTGAACAGCTCACCAACATAAAAACAAATGAAAATAGTCCTTTAAGTATTTAGTAATTGTAAAAATATTTGGGAAGATAAAAAACGTGGGATTTTGTGTGATATTTTCCAATGACAGCTGGAAATATGATTTTTCTTTACTTCAGGAAACTGAAACCTCTGGGATTTTTCAAATGTTTACTTTGGACAAAGACTATGAAAACATTCAGTATTTACCCTGGTGCCATTTGAAGCTCATGTTTTGTACGTTTGGGTCGCTTGGGCCTGAGATGTGCTCAAGCAAAATTTCATTTGAGTAGATGTCGCTTGGACGTGGAGCAAAACACCATCTGTCACAGACGTGCCACTGTGCAGAGAAGCTCAAACCATGAATTAGTATCTTTAAAAACGTCTTCTTTCAAGCTCGTGATCCTTTGGGGAGGTCTGAAAGTCCAGGAATTTAAGACTTTCCCCCACAAAAAGGGATTCTGGTACATCCAGAAGATTCATTTTTTCCTCTTTCTTACACAGGCGCTGGGTTCAAGCTGACCTACACAGGGAGAGAGCAGGAGAGCCCTCTGGTTCTCACTGTCTGTCTTCTCTAACCAGGACTCAGAAGAGAAACAGTGCCTGATGACATATGGAGTAAGACAGCGTTTATACAACACACCCTCTCTCAGTTCCTCTCTGAAGAGCTACACCTGCGCCTTCTGTTTGTGGGAGTAGGCGAGTGGCTCTTTTCATTGACTAGATCATCAAGTCTTCCAGAAGCTTCTTGTGTCAGTGTTCTCCTACTTCACCTGGTTAGGGTTATGGGCTCACCAGCACTTTAGCATCTTAAAATAATTTCCTAATCTTGATGCAGTTAGTGAAGAAGTGGGTTTGAGAAAGACAGGGATTTAGGCAAGAAATCCAGATAATGTAAGCAAAGCCAAGCAAGGTTGGGGAGTAGTCTGGGACTACCTATGTGAAAGTAAGTAGTTTTTGAGCCTGAGAAATGAGAACTTTCTACGGATATGAGATTTTATCTGTCCAGAAGAGGGTCTCATCTACCTGGGTCTGCCCAGAGGTCCAACAGTAGAGCTCAGGGAAGAAACAAAAAACAAACAAACAAACAAAAACAAAACAAAACTGCTTCATTCTCTGTCCCCATTGTGGTTTCTTTGGTAGGGGGAGCTGGATCAGCAGACTGTCTAGAAAAGCACTGAGCTCCCTATCCCTAGAAATACACAAGCAGGAGCCAGATACTTATTAGCTCAGACATGACAGAGATGGGCATTGTGATTTTTACTATAATTTTAACCTAAATTTTAATCTTTTCTTGAATTAATGTCAAAACCTAGCAATATAGCATGATTTTTTTTTTAGCCAAAGATCCATGGTTTCAAAACATAGTTTGTGTGAAAACCCAGTATACAAAACAGTTAAAAGTAGAATTGTTCTTGTCCATGGTGGGATGGGGGTTTGGGACCCAGCACATTTGACCTCCCCCCAGTCCTTGAGATCCTATCCTCAGACCATCATATAAAAGTCATTGCTATAACCAAAACACCTGTGCCTTTGCATCCTTGAACACCTAGCACAACACGTACTTACAAATGGATTCTTTTTTTTCCCCATTTTGAGTAATGTATGATCAGGCTTCAGTGTTCCTGTGGCCTGTACATGCAACAGTCCACGGATTGTATCCATTTGTCCATAATGTTTACTAAGAGCCCATTGTGTGCCAGGCACTGTCCTGGTAGCAGGGATACAGGGAGGAATCACACAAGTCCCTGCTCGAAGAGAAAGGTACCACATATGAGGCTTTAATGAAATGATAAGATGGCTGCAAAAACATCAGCTTCCCACTCCCATCCCCTTTGTCTTCTCCTGTGAGTTGTACTTCTCCAACCTCTAACTCAAGAATCCAAAACGCTGCAACATCTTCCTTTGTCTCACCTATCACCACTCCAAGTGAATTCTTGAACAATTAAGTTGGCATTGGAGGGGGAGTTGGATCATGGCACAGATCATCTGGAGAAGCATGGAAGTTTGAGTCCACTACAATGTTGTGACATGTTCACAAAAAGATGTGGGCTGCATGAACAGGGACATGATGTGATGGAGTGAATTTCTAGTCCTGCTCTCTTGCCTCTGTTTGGACCACTTCCAGGGACAAGAGCTGGTTGCCATTTCAATAAGTACATTGACCAATTGGAGGTCAAGTAAGATCCAGAGGCCACTTACACAAGGGATGCCTCCAGGAAGTGGAGATGTTTAGCCTAAGGAGGACAAAATGCCTTTACTCTGTATGTGCAGAGGATTTGGGAGGGAGGAGAAAGGCATATGAAAGTGATAGGCAACCATTTGATAGAGCTATTGTGTTAAAGAGGGAACTGCTTGATCTGTGTGTTCTACAAGACAGAACTAGGATCAATGAGTGAACTTCAAAGGGAAGAATATTTGCACTCAATATAAGGAAAACTTTCCTAATTATTACAATGTCCCACACATGGAACGAGCTGCCTTAAAAAGGAGTAAATGCCTTGTAACTGAAAACATTCAGGTCAGAACTAAATAACCATCAATTAAGGTGATGTCATGAAGATTCCTGCAACTGTTTCAACAAGTGTCTGTTGTGTGTACCAGTCATGTAGATGCTGGGAGACACAGAGAGGAACAACTGCTTCCTTCCTCACAAAGCTCACTTTTAAGGAGACCAATAATGACAATTTAGTATAATCTGTGCAATTAAAAAAACATGCACCAAGTTTAACTAATAGAGAGAAAAATTGATGCTCTGCTTGGAGGAGGAGAAGACAGAATGGAACCAGAGAAGATTTTTAGGAAGAAGGTGATGTTTTAGCATATTTGAGGGGTAAGTAGGAGTATTGTGTGGATCTTGTTGTTCAATAAGTCATGGTCCATAAGGAGGATGCACAGGGGGTTGGATATGCAAAAGGCATGGGGGTAGGAAGAGCATAGCTTATCAGGGAAGCAAATGGTTTGAAGTGTCTAGAGCATGAGGTAGTAGGAGAAGTGAGGAGATGAGAGTGTCAGGAGACCAGAGGAGGTGGGAGGTCAAGAAAGAGAATGGTCTTTGATCTTGAATGGAAGCGCTTCTCTCACAGAGATGAGAGGAAATGCATAGGGATATGGAGAGGGTAAGGACTGGTCAGTGGGATAAATATAGTTGGTGACAACATATTTCCAGTGAAGAGATGAATGGCTCAGAGTAAGAGGAATGAAGGCTGTGTTGTGTGTCTTGGGAAGACTATCACAAAGGGTTAGCATAATGGTAGGCAATGTCAAAGAAAGATCAAATAATTGATAGCACTGAAGACCCAAATGAGAATGAAACCTATCTGTCCACATGGGCCTGTGATTTTCTTCAGAAGACTCAGTTGTGTTGGAGGTCAGAATAGATGGCCTCTAAAGTCTTTTCTGAATTTAAGATTCCCCAATTCCATGCACAGTCATTAATCCTTCTTGGGCATATGGGATATTCCCTTAAAAAACAGAACTTTTTAAAATGATTAATTGAATTTAAATAAATAAGATTTAAAAAACAACTTTTTGCATATATCACACAATTTGCCAAGTGTTATTATATAATTCAACAGTTTTTAGTATATTCACAGAGTTGTGTAACTATTACTATGGGACATTTAGGAGCACTTTTATGACTCCCAAAAGAAACCTTGTACTCATTAGCAGTCACTCCCCATTCCCTCCATACCTTATCCTAGCTTCTGGCAATAACTAATCTATTTTCTGTATCTACAGTTATGCCTATTCTGGATATTTTATATAAATGGAATCATATAATATGTGGCCTTCTGTGATTGGCTTCTTTCACTTAGCATAACATTTTCAAAATTCATCCATGTTATAGCATGAAATCAGTGGTCCATTCCTATTTAGGGCTGAATAATATGCCATTATAAGGACATACCATGTTTTTTTATCCAACCATCAGTTTGTTGGTATTAGGCTGTTTCCAGTTTTTGGCTATTTCAAGTAATGCTGCTATGAACATCCATTCACAAGTTTTTGTGAGGATGTCTGTTTTCATTTCTTTTTGCATACTGAATAATTTTTGGACCCCCACTGCCTGGGCTATTATATGAGTTCATTGTGTTTTCAGGCTGCTGCAACATTTCTAAGTAATGTTGTGCAATCTTCATCTCACCAATTCTCCAAAAGTATAAAATAGCAGCACCTTTTGGGGTCTATGTGTAGACCTATATTTTCTTCCTGAGGAAGGCCTTCCTGGGGGTTCCAGGCCATGAGGCATATCTAAAGGACCTTCTGTCCTTACACACACACACACACACACACACACACACACACACACACGTGTGTGTGGGTGTAATTTTTCAGTGTTTGTAAACAGATTACATATATTATTATAGAATGTTATTATTTCTTCATCTAATTAATGGAAAGTCATTTGCCCCCAGTGGTGAGCCCATAGCCATTTCATCATCTTGAAATGATTCTCCTCTTCTATCTGCTCTGCCTTATAAAGACACTTGAAAGGGAACAATGTAGGCATAGTTACAGTGCTACACCAGATGCCTTCTTCATGCTAGAGGAGATACCTGGTCAAAGCACTTCTAAGTAACTTTATATAGGGGGAGGGAATATGGTTACCTCTGCACTTGCCTGAGTCTCTACTCAGCAATCCTGAAAGGGAAAGAGGAAAACCAGGCCCTATTGCATGATCTAAGTCTTCATACTTTGCCACAGGGCTGAATAAAGAGGATTTATTAATAGAAAATTAGCTCAAAAAACATAACTATTAGATCTTATATGTGGTGACTGATTCCTGTAAGCCTCTATGTCTGGGAGAGTCTTCATCCATTTATAATGTCACTAGGTAAGGAAAAAATCCTCTTTCTTTACTTAGGCCTGCAAGATCTCTGGCATTGGCCTTGTAATGAACTTTTCCCTGAGATCTCTGCCTGGGGACCCCCTTATAGCCCTGTTCTTAAGAGTTGCTTCTGTGCCTTCTCTCAGTGAGGACTTTTCTTATTCATTTTACCTGTTATTCTTGTGGTGGGATCTCTGTTTCCCTAGCTTCATTCACCCCCATCTCCATTCTCTCTGAAAACTGACACAGATCCAGGCATATAGGAAGGAGGTAAAGCCAAGATGAAGACTAATTCAGAAAGCTTTGAACAGTTTCTTCTCTGGCTCCCTGCCTTTTTGCCCCAAGTCCGTCCACACTCCCAGATTGTTCTTTCTTCCATATGTTTCCTATTTGGCCAGGAGCTTGCTCTCTGTTCTCTTCAGTGAACCAGATGTGAGGACATTCACCCTGCTCACCTCAGGGGAGGGGCTCTCTCACCACAGAGTGATTTATAATCTAGTTTAGAGATCAGTATTTTATAAGAAACTCCCCAACAGCCACCATGGAATGATCTTACAAATTACAGGAAGATCCATGTGACATAATCTATTTTAATAACTGTCTACCGACAGATACGGAGAGATCACCAGCCTTGCGAAAAGTGGACCAGTGAAGACAAAATTTAACCCAGTCAAAGTGGAACTGGACAGGCAAGGCGATGCTCTTGATCATAAGAGATCATTCAGAGTCACGAATTGTTCTCTGCTGTCACCAGACCTAGATCTTGCAGCTGGTTCCTAAGGACTTTAACAACAAACGTTTTTGCAGAATATAATGCTATTATTATTTTTTAATAGTTTAAAATGGTGATTGAGGGCTTCTGTTCTAAGTAAGATGGAGTAGGAAGCAATAGAACACCATTCCCTCTGTAATAGCTAAAAGAGCCAGATAATTGAAAAGATATATATAAATATTTACACACATAGAGTTTAATATGTTTTAAAATATATCTATAACATATATTTATATATACATATAACTTAAAGTACATTATATATTGTATTTATATAAATATAAGTCAACCCTCATTATTCACAGATTCCTTATTTGAGAATTCACTTATCCACAAAAATTTATTTGTAATGCCAAATCAAAATTCACAGTGCTTTTGTGGTCATTTGTGACATGCATATGCACAGGATGGCAACAAATTTGAGTGACCCCACACGCACGTTCCCAGCTGAGATCAAACAAGCAACAACATTCTGTTTCTTGTTTCAGTTCTTATCATGTATGTAAGTGTCCTTTTCATGGTCGATTTAGTGCCATTTTTTATATTGTGGGGTTTTTGTTGGTGATTTTGCTTTTTAAAAATGGCCTCCAATTGTGGACTGAAGTGCTAAGTTCAAGAATGCTGTGATGTACCTAATGAAGAAAATAGATGTGTTAGATGACACATCTCTCCTCTGTTCGGGCATGAGTTATTGCACTGTTGGCTGTGAATTCATTGTTAATGAAGTAACAGTACATATTAAATAATCTAATCCTGCCTTTCTCCTAGGAACAATGATTCAGTCGCTGCTAATTCAGTGATTGTGCTGATTTTATGGAACAGAACTACTTCAAATAATGAGATCCAACTATATGTGTATATTTTTACATGTATATTTCATTTCTATGTATATTTATATAATTTGTACATATATGTATATACATATTTCAAGACATTGGAGCGATGTGATACAAGGAAGTCTGAATGAGCTAAACCAGAGTAGTAAGCCCTTTCAAGGAAGCAGGCTATTGTGGTTACTTAATTACCTGGGGGTATTTGTAAATTGTGACTGAAGACTGAAGATTAGAATTGAGAGTAAAAAAGAAGCCAACAAGGCTTTTGATGGTTGCGCATGACTATTGAATCCAACTGGAAACTTCAGGAGCTCAAAAACATGGTGGCCATTTTCCCCCAGAGTTCGTTTGCTGAATCCACATCTGTGTGGGATGCTAGAGAGTGTCAGAAAGGCAGATTGTAATCCTTCTTCATCTAGCAATATTTGGTAGGTAAAGTACTACATGAAGAAGAGGGATTTCATTAACAGTGGGGTTTGTCTTCTCCTTGACATTTGAAATATTTGCCAGATCATGGACCAGAATGTTGAAGAAAGCAGCTCAAAGCTACCACAGAAACATTGACTTTTTGGGGTGGGGAGATGGTATGGAAACCTGCCAGGTTCACAATCACAACTTAGGAAGGTTTCTTCCTTGAGACATTTAAAACCAGAGGTAAGTTGAGTTTAATTAAAGCTACAGTCCAGCTCTAGCCCAACTAACTCTTTGATTGGATCTAGAAAGGAAAGGCCTTTTCTGAGGAGAAAATAATATAAACTTCAATCTCTGCAACTCATTTCTATACAAAGTCTGACATAAAATTAAAAAAAAACAGTACATGTGAAGAAGTATAAGAACAGTAATCAAGAACAAAAATAATCAATAGGAGCAGACTTACAGATTATTTAAATGTTGGAGTTAACAGATCAAATCTAAAAGAATTACAATAACATGTTAAATAAAATATAGAGAAATATGGACAGAATGGTTGAAAAAGTTACTAATTTTAACAGAGAACTGGAATCTATAAAACCAGAAGGACCTTCTATAACTGAAAAACACAATATCTGAAGTTAAAAACTTAGTGGGTGGAGTTTAGAGCAGTCAAGACACAGATAAAGGTCAATAGCTAAACATTCAAACTCAAGGTTAGAAAAAGGATAGAAAATAATGAAACAGAGTGAGAGAGACATGTGAGGTACTGTAAAACAATCTAGTGTACATATAATTTGAACTTTATAAGTTAGGAGAAAGAGAACAAGATAGAATCATTATTTGCAGACATAATGGCCAATAATCTACCTATAGAAATTCAAGAATTCAAAGAACCCCAACAAGGTAAATACAAAGAAAATCACAATTAGGCACATGATAGGCAAACCTCTGATAATAAAAAATAAAGAGAGGAGGAGGGTCAAGATGGCAGAAAAGTAGGTATCCCCGATTCAAAGGGTCCCTTGAAGTGAGCTTAATAGCTGCAAAAGCACTGTTAGCACCCATGAAATCAACCTAAAATGTAATATTACACACTTCTGGATCCTATGGGGGAAGAATAGCATCAGAAAAGAGGTAAAGTGGAGTAGCAATGCTCAGAGTGATATCCACAAAGGGGTGCCAGAAGAAGGAGTCCACAGAAGTGACCCATTAGAAAGCAATCCCCTAGCATGAAAGTGCTCTGTGCTTCGGGAACAACAGCAAATTGCAGTCTGATTAAAAGCAGGCAAAAACAGAGGTACTTAAGAGGTAACAGGGGAAAGCTGGCTGGGCTAGAGATAGAAAAGGATCCCCAGTAGAACGTGAGGGAACTTGGCAGTTTGGAGTATCTTTAAAACTGCTACTTTTCTCCACTGCGTTTTTCTGTCCCTTGGGCTAGGCACACAATGGATCAAGAACAAGGAGCAAGAGAAGTCTGGGAACAAATACTAAAATCCCATGAAAATAGAATTAGGGAAATAAATGATGCCATGAAATGCTCCAATATCAGAATTATTGGAATCCCCAAGGGAGTTGCGAGAGAGCGAAGCCTAGAAGATATAGTTGAACAAATCATGGCTGAAAATTTCCCTAATCTGGGAATGAAAAAAGTGTTTGTGTCCTAGAGGCAGAGAGGACACCCCCCCAAGATCAATGAGGCTAGAAAAACCTCCAGGCACATAATTGTGAAATTCATGAATCATAAAACCAAAGAATATGTCTTAGGGCAGCTAGAGGGAAGGAATCCCTTATGTACAGAGGGCGGATCCACAGAAAACTGGCAATCCAGAAAGGGTTGGCAAGACATATTCAGGAAATTACATGGAAAAAAATGCAACCAAGGATAATGTACCCAGCAAGGTTGACTTTCAGAATGGAAGGAGAGATAAAGACCTTCCAGGACTGCCAAGGTCTAAAAGATTATGCAACCACCAAGCCAGCACTACAAGAAATACTAAGAGGGGTTCTATAAAAGTGAAACAAACCGAAGAGTGACACAGAACAGAAATTTACAGAGGTAATCTATAGAAACATGAACTTCACAGGCAACATGATATCAATAAAAATGTATCTACCAATAATCACTCTCAGTGTGAATGGCCTAAATGCTCCAATAAAAAGGCACAGGGTTGCAGACTAGATAAAACGACAGGACCCATCCATATGCTGTTTACAAGAGACACATTTTGAATCTAAAGACACTTCCAGATTGAAAGTGAGGGGATGGAGGACCATCTTTCATGCCGATGGACCTTAAAAGAAAGCCAGGGTAGCGATTCTCACATCAGACAAATTGGATTTTAATCTAAAGACTGTAGTCAGAGACACAGAAGGACACTACATCATTCTCAAAGTGTCTATACACCAAGAAGATCTAACAATTGTAAATATTTATGCCCCCAACATGGGAGCAGCCAACTACATAAGCCAACTGTTAAGCAAAATAAAGAGTCATATTGATACGAACACATTAATTGTAGGAGATCTTAACACATCACTCTCAGCAATGGACAGATCATCTAAGCAGAAAATCAACAAATAAACAAGAGCCTTGAATGACACATTGGACCAGATGGATCTCATAGATATATTCAGAACATTCTACCCTAAAACAGCAGAATACTCATTCTTCTCAAGAGCACATGGAACTTTCTCCAGAATAGACCACAAACTAGGTCCCAAATCAGGGCTCAACTGATACCAGAAGATTAAGATTATTCCCTGCATATTCTCTGACCACAATGCCTTGAAACTGGAACTCAACCACAACAGAAAGTTCCGAAGAACTTGGAAGCTAAAGACTATCCTGCTCAAGAATCTTTGGATCAACCATGAAATCAAAGAAGAACTTAAAAACATCATGGAAACCAATGAGAATGAAGATACATCAATCCAAAACCTATGGGATACTGCAAAGGCAGTGCTAAGGGGGAAATACTTAGCCATCCAAGCCTCACTCAAAAAAATTGAAAAATCCCAAATACACCAACTCTCATTACACCTTGAAGAACTGGAAAATCAACACCAAATTAAAGCAACCCCACACACAAGACGGGAAATTATTAAGATCAGAGCAGAGATCAATGAATTAGAAACTGGAGGTACAGTAGAACACATCAATGGAACTAGAAGCTGGTTCTTTGAAAGAATTAATAAGACTGATAAACCATTGGCCAAACTAATCCAAAAGAAAAGGGAGAAGACCCAAATTAATAAAATTATGAATGAAAGGGGAGCGATCACGACTAACACCAAGGAAATAGAAACAATCATCAGAAATTACTATCAACAATGATATGCCAATAAGTTTAACAACCTAGAAGATATGGATGTATTCCTGGAAACCTATAAACTTCCAAGACTGAAACAGGAAGAAACTGACAATCTGAATAGACTACTATCTAGTAACAAGATGGAAGCAGTGATCAAAAACCTCCCAAAAAACAAGAGCCCAGGACCTGATGGATTCCCTGGGAAATTCTATCAAACATTCAAAGAAGAAATAACACCTATTTTCCTGAAGCTCTTTCAAAAAATAGAAACAGAAGGGAAACTTCTAGACTCTTTCTATGAAGCCAGCATCACTCTAATCCCCAAACCAGACAAAGACCCCATCAAAAAGGAGAACTTCAGACCAATATCGCTGATGAATATGGATGCCAAGATTCTCAACAAGATCCTTGCTAATAGGATCCAATAGTACATTAAAAAGATTATCCACCACGACCAGGTGGGATTTATCTCAGGGATGCAAAGGTGGTTCAACACTTGCATATCAATCAACCTGATAGAACAAATCAATAAGAGAAGAGAGAAAAACCACATGGTTCTCTTAATTGATGCAGAAAAAGCATTTGACAAAATACAACATCTGTTCCTGATTAAAACTCTTCAAAGTATAGGGATAGAGGGAACATTCCCCAACCTCATAAAATCTATCTATGAGAAACCCACAGCGAATATCATTCTCAATGGGGAAAAACTGACAGCCTTCCCACTGAGATCAGGAACAAGACCAGGATGCCCACTCTCACCACTATTGTTCAACATAGTGTCAGAAGTCCTAGCAACAGCAATCAGACAACAGAAAGAAATAAAAGGTATTCAAATTGGTAAAGAAGTCAAACTCTCCCTCTTTGCAGATGACATGATAATCTATATGGAAAATCTAAAGGACTCTACCCCCAAACTACTGGAACTCATACAACAATTCAGTAATGTGGCAAGATACAAAATCAATGCCCAGAAATCAGTTGCATTCTTATACACTAACAATGAAAATATATAAAGGCAAATCAGAGAATCAATACCGTTTACTATAGCATCAAAAACCATAAGATACCTAGGAATAAACCTAACCAAAGAAGTTAAGGATCTGTACTTGAGGAACTATAGAACACTCCTGAATGAAATTGAAGAAGACACAAAAAGATGGAAAAGCATTCCATGCTCATGGATCAGAAGAATAAACATTGTTAAAATGTCTATACTGCCCAGGGCAATCTGTACTTTCAATGCCATTCCGATCAAAATTCCACCAGCATTCTTCAAAGCGTTGGAACAAACAATCCTAAAATTTATAGGGAACCAAAAAAAGATCCCGAATTGCTAAGAAATTGGTGAAGACGAAAAACAAAGCTGGGGACATCACATTACCTGACTTCAGGCTCTATTACAAAGCTGTGATCATCAAGACAGCATGTTACTTGCACAATAATAGACAAATAGACCAATGGAACAGAGTAGAGAGTCCAGATATGGACCCACAACTCTATAGTCAAATCATCTTCAACAAAGCAGGAAAAAATATCCAGTGGAAAAAAAGACAGTCTCTTCAATAAATGGTGGTGGGAAAATTGGACAGCTACGTATAGAAGAATGAAACTAGACCATTCTCTTATACCACACACAAGGATAAACTCAAAATGGATGAAAGACCTCAACGTGGGGCAGGAATCTATCAAAATCCTAGAAGAGAACAGAGTCACTTTCTGTATCCACAGGGTTTTTTGAGGGAAGCCCTCAGTCCTCTTGAGCTCTACATTATCTCTCTGCATTACAGCCTTGTTAGGAAAAGAGGCACTCTTGAAGGTAGAATGGAAGCTACATGAGACATTATGTCTTTGTTTTCTAAATTGCAAATAACAATTTTAGAATCAGACCAGCCTGGGTTCGACTTCTGACTCTATCACTTAATATTGGAGAGCCTTGAAGGAAGCTTGACACACCTTTTCTCAACTGATTTCTAAGAACAGAAATTAAAAAACCTACTCTGTAGCGCTGTTGTAAGGATCAGGGATAATTTATGTGAGATCCTGGAATGCTTCGTGGGCAAAATAGGTGCTCAGTTAATGGTAACTTGCTGTTTTTAGAGTAGCTTTTCTAGAATGAGGAATAGGGTACCCTATTTACACCCTAGGGTAAAACAAACAGTATATTTGCTTCTCTCGAAGCAAGGGGGTCACTTAACAAAGTGGGTAAACAAGCTTTGTTCAGTAAGCATTCAATAAATTCTTTTTTTTTTTTTAAGGTTTTTTTATTTATTTGACGGAGAGAAACACAGCCAGAGAGGGAACACAAGCAGGGGGAGTGAGAGAGGGAGAAGCAGGCTTCCCGCGAAGCAGGGAGCCTGATGTGGGACTCAATCCCGGATCTCCAGGATCATGACCTGAGCCGAAGGCAGTCGCTTAACCAACTGAGCCACCCAGGCGTCCCACATTCAATAAATTCTAATGAACTAGTTGTAACAAAATGTTTCCTGTTTATACCAAAAGAGGAATATCTTTCTTTTCCCCTAAACAGCTCATGAACATCATTGTCTTCAAGTGCTCATTGTGCTCTGATAGTCTCAGTTAATAAAATGTAGTGTCTAACAAACAATAGGCTCCTAGCTGCAGATTACTAATCAAAAGCTAGTAGCTAGAATGTCAAGGTTTTGACCTTGGTTACTGAAAGATCTGGAGGTATCTTCTGAATCATCAAAGACTAAATTGATTCAATGTGATTTTTCCATTGAGCACGCTTGTGGCATTCAAAGCCTTTGAAATTGGTAGCTTAAGGAAGCTCCTTGAGGGATGGCCAGGATGTTCTGGGTTATTGTCTAATTATCTATGTATACAATGCCTGGAGAAGTAGGAGCTCAATAAATACTTGTTGAACTTAAAAAGTAGGGGGTGGGGTGGGAGTTGGTAAGGTATGTAGCTTATTTGGCTATTCAGTCTCCTAACTAAGGATTTAATTAGCAAGAACAACATATTGCTAAACCACAATAGAAAACAGAGGCATCATTAAAGGTTGGGTACTTTAATATTAGTATTTAAATAGCAGAATTTCTTTATGAAATGGAATTTCTCTAGCTATGCTGCTGGGGAGGGGGGGTCAGCTTATTATTTTCTCATCTGTATGAATAGTTATTTCTAAAGATAGATAAAACTGTAAAAGATAGGTCTCCTAAACACACAGGCATTCCCCAAATTTGGCAAAGTTACCTTCACAAAATCAGCACTTTAAAAAATTATATGCTGACTCTACAATTGATTTTTACACACCAGATTTAGACTTTAGAGCAGCAGCTAATAATCTAATACCTCAAGCCATCATCCGTAGAACTTCCAGTCAGACAACAATTTAATGTTGGCTTCAATGCTTCATTTGTCTCCAAGGGAGTTTGTATGATTGAAAATATATATATTTTATAATGTTTCCATTATAGTTTTATAAAGATGTTGCTACTAGAAATAAGAAGCATAGTTCTGAAAAACATCATAACACTGAAACAAAGAAAATAATTACTAGGTATAATTATTAGGTAATCCAAACCAGAACACATGAACCTCAAATGAGAAGTTTATTTAACAAGACATTCAAAGATCAGAGGTATAAAATGTTGCAAGTGCATCAAGTACATCATCAAAGACTAGTTCTAAATAAATGCTCAGGTTTAACTGTGAATTTGGGATATTTTATGGATTCCTCCTTATTACATGTAAGTCTATATACATATATAACTCTTCAGAAACATTTTTTTTAAAAAACAGAATGGAATCGCCTGTAATTAAACAAGAAGCTTGCAGGTATAACAGAAAAAAGAAGACTTTAGAAGCTTTTGGCTCTTTGTCCCCTTTTCTGTAACCTTTTTTTTTTTAAACATAGATCTGCCTTAGAATGCTGGCATATCTCATTTGTAACATATACATATTCTTTTTCTTCCACTCAGGTGGAGACAAAGTGAGGTCTCTTAAATCTCAGTGAGATGATGATGACTTTCGAAAAGCAAAAGAGGGGGTTCTACAAGCCAGGCCCTGCCCCCTCCCCCATGCCTCCCCCTGACACAACACCACCAGTTCCCAGGCTGCCCCAGAATGAGCAGCCCAGGCTCCTTTTGTCTTTCTGGAACATCTGCTTACAAAGAAGAAGGTAGTTTTCCCCCAAACTGATGTTTTCTTTTCCCATTTTTCTTTTGGATCTCAGTCTCTCTTGTGTGCTAACCCAAACTAAGTGACACGCTTTGTGTGAATTTTTGTTTTGAACCAGACTCATCAAATGGAACCTAGTAAAATGACTGCTTGAGTTGATATTTTATTGAATTAGGACATATATTACAACATCTGTTTCATAGTTACTATAATATATAATGTTTCACTTCTCAAGACTTGAGTTACAAAAATAATTGATTTTGACATTAGCCCATCTATTTAATATGGGCCATAAAGTGCTCAAAAAATTCTAAATAATATAATGGTCTCACAAAGGAGACAATCTGCTCACTGGATGAGGATTCTGGAACTCTGTCTAGGGGATCCTACAGAAATAAAACAATAAAGACCATAGGTATCAGCTGTCTAGTCCTGAGGTTTGTTTATCCACCCAGCATAGCTTAGGTTAAAGTCCTATATTTATTTCTATGGTTATAAATGGTCCCACCCTTCTGGACATTTACATTGAATCAGTCAGGCAGATGGCCAGTTGTGCAAAAATAGGTCTGGGAGTAATTAAAATAAGAGTTATAATTTTTTTCTGTCATTTTACCATTCTTTGTTAGACTCTAACAAAACCAACCTATTTGAGACAAGAACAACATCTGAAAATGGTAGCAAACATAAGAACACACGAGTAATGAATTCTAGCTATTAAAGGTGTATGGATCAGGTGTCCCTCCCTACACTCACCAGCTGTGTTTGCTGCAGGAATGCAAACAAGTCCACACAGGCCTGGCCCACTGAGGGGTGGGCCTGGTAGAGCCTGAGTGGTGTGAGGAAGCCTAGAGGCTCCTGGGAAAGAACGCTCTCTGAGGAGAGGCAAGGTTTGTTCTAACAACACTGTTTTGGCTGTCAGAGGAGATGGAGAGGGTAAGAACAACCAAGCATTTATCACTCAGATTTGTCCTTTAATGTCCTCCTCAAGAACTGACAGTGAGGAAGCTTCCAGAAAAGGTGAAGGCAAGCCTCTATGATGTTTTGGGAAGTGGGAGAGTCTTGCCTGGCACACAGTGACTCTAAAGCTTTGGTGGCATAGCAGGGAACTTATGATGGTGTAGCACCTGCCCTGGAAATCCCCAGGAACCTGTTTGGCAGGAAGAGAGGAATGGCCTGCCCTATGCAGGCATCTCAACATGGCCCCACTGCCATACTTGTGGCATACTAATTTTTTGAACTTTATTTCTATTTTGCATTAGAAAGGGATGATGCAGTGATTATGGCTCTGAGAATATCAAGAGCTTAAGCCCCACTCAATCTTCATAAGAAAGCTGGGGGCTCCAACACTTATGTGTTGCCCTAGCAGAGCCTTCCGGTTTTATGGAACTGCACAGGCTTGGGTAACAAACCCATTTTCAAGTCCTTCCCAAATATTTAAAACCAGGTACAACTTCCAAAATTTCCCCAGGACCCAGAGGGCCCCCAGCAGTGATAAATTATGTAGTCTAGTATGGCGGAATGGGAGCTATAAACGTAATTAATTTGATTTGGAATAATTTGGTCAGAGTGCACCATCTCTCATTGTTAGAGTATTGTGGTGGAATCACATCCATGCCAACTACATCAGGGGGTTTGGAACAAAACAAATTCGATGACTGCTAACGACTCCATTTTTGTTCCCAGGCTAGAACAAAAAGGTTTACAAAACCAAACACTAAGAATTTGTCTCCAGTGAAAGCCAACACCAGCAACTTGTGTAGAGTAAGCGGTAGAAAAGAAATGTGTGTTGCAAGGAAAAGAAAACACAGGCAGCGTGACTCTGGCCCAGTTACAAGCACCAGTTTCTTAATAAAAATTTCTTTTTTATCTGGTAAACTGTTGATGAAATAGCAGCAATAATCACAGACATTAGTTTCATCTCTTCCAGGGAACAGGTGATCTCCTCTGTTTTACTCATGCTGACAACCTGCCCACCCTCACTCATGCCAGTTGTGTCTGACCTCTGAGATCCAATACGGGTTAAAGGGCATCGCGCACCATGAAGAAGGCCTGCACGTGATTGCCTTACAATCACCACCACTGCGGTCCGACATGAAGACAGTGAGTGTGGAAATCGGACATTTACTGATGTCAGGCGAGTCTAGCAATGTCCGTCCTCAGAGATGTGAGCATCCAGGGTGGGGAGGTAGGAGTCAATGTAATATTATTTTTTGTCAATGTAATATTTTATACAAATCACACTTAATTACCACAGCAAAGTTTGGTGAACATTTTTGAAGGCCAAGCCTAGAAGAGTTTTGAGAGATCCCTGGCATAAAAGAACATATTAGAATTTCTGTTTGTATTTGTATCTTATTTACATAATCCACAATCATTGTAAATAGATGGGTTGACACCGGTGCCCGTATTCTATGTGCCAGAAGGTCATACACCATAAACAGAAGATGACATAGCAATCCCAAAACACAGAGAGGCTGCCTGCATAGCTCTTAGTTGTGGGTTTGCCTTCAATATGTTAAGACTTAGCACTACACCGGGTTAAGTGAATGTATTGATTATATTATCTAACTCACAAAATGGGCAAGAGGATTAAACTTGTTCTAGTAATGAAGTCCCAAATTAAAGTATTCCCAATAATGCAAATATGTACAATTAGAGAGGGGCCACTTTCCTTCAGTTATGAATTGAAAACAAAATTTTTTTAAAAAGTCTTTCCAGAAGTTGCTTAGAATTATGAAGGACAAGATTTGAAACTATAAATTCAGTCACTTGTTGAAGTTGAACCTTGCACTAATAATACAAAATCATGTAGGATATTAGCTAATAATAGTTAGAAGCACCACTATCAACTAGCCATTTATAGACTAAGAAACTAGCACATATTAATGCAAACTTTGGTGAGGGAACATAGTTTTGTGTTATTAATTTTAGAAATGAAGTTATTTATTTCACCTTTATCTTACTTATTCAATTCCTTTTTTGTGTCTCTGTTACATTTTGCAATATATGCATCTTACAAAAGCGTAAGAAAAGTTATAATATGGGTGGATCAATAATTCAGAGACCATTGATGTACATCCAAATCAGAAGTATGTACACAAACATACTTCACTGAGTGCTCTGCAGTCTTAACCTGCAGCCATGATTAAATCGTTCTCTAAAATTAGGCTTCACATATTTAATTAAAGAAAGGATTCTAAAACTAAGAATAAAATTTTGCAATCACTGTGCTAGGCAGTATTGTACCTTAATCTATAATGGGCAGAAAAAAAAAACCTGTCCATTTTAGAAATATGTTCCTAATCATTTTTTAGTCACTGGAAATATAAAAACCCTGTTGTTAGAACTTGAATTCAATAGAATTGCCAGGAAATCCACCAGTTCTTCTGTGGAAGGTTTATTGTCCATATGTGGCCATTAGCTCTGATAACAATACGATTGCAAGTACTAAGATATAACGTATATTTTACTGAAGCATTTTTAACCTAACTAGATAAATCAGCCTTCAGCCAGACATACTTTTAAAGCCAGGTTAAAGGTCAATCATACTTTTAGTATTTAAGTCTCATCCTGTAAGATGCTGACATAAGTCATTTGGAAACAAAAAGAAAATGTTTCTTGGGATGCCTGGGTGGCTCAATCAGTTAAGCGTCTGAATTCAGCTCAGGTCATGATCCCAGGGAGCTGCGATTGAGTCCCACATTGGGCTGCTTGCTCAAAGGGGAGCCCCCTTCTCCCTCTGCCTGCAACTCTTCCTGCTTATGCTGACACTCACTCTCTCTCTCTCTCTCTCTCTCTCTCTCGCTTTCTCTCTCTCTCACAAATAAATAAATACAATATTTTTTAAAAAGGAAAGAAAATGCATTTTTAAAATCTGAATTCTTGGGATGCCTGGGTGGCTCAGTCATTAAGCATCTGCCTTTGGCTCAGGTCATGATCCTGGAGTCCTGGATCAAGTCCCAGATAGAGTCCAACACTGGGCTCCATGCTCAGCGGGAAATCTGCTTCTGCCTCTCTCACTCCCCCTGCTTGTGTTCCCTCTTTAGCTGTTTCTCTCTGTCAAATAAATAAATAAAATCTTTAAGATCTGAACTCTTTTTTCCTCCTCTGTATACTTGAAAATATTCATGATGTGATGTTGAAAATTTGATATTTTTCTGGCTTACATGTGAGACCTAATTTAATGTCTAAATGTGAAGAAATGCATATCCCAGAAGAGCATGAATTAGAAATGCATGTATTATTAAGGATCCTTTAAACTTGCTCCTTCTGCTTGTATTATAGCCCTGTGCATGTGAAAAATATATATGGGATTTTAAGAGCAGAAAAATACATCAAGTGTGATATCCACTCTCTACATATGTATGAAAATAAGTTGTAAAAATTATGATAAAAAAATTATTAAATTTTAACTAAACCCAGGTAGAAACATAGAATTTGAGAAATGGAATGCATCCTGCCTCTCATTTTATAGAAGAGGGAGAAACTAAATACCCCCAAGGGCTGTGTGTCTTCTGTGCAGAGTCCGACGCAGTGGACTTCCCATCACATCAGGAGATGTATATCCACATCTATATCTAAATCTACACATACATCAATATTTTTAATGGCATTAAAAATAAAATTAAATCAAATAGTAATTTTTTCACTGGTAGATCCTTCCTCTCTTTGTATTTCCTCTTAATAAGGGACAATGACCTCTGGGGACAATAAATCAAGATGGTGTTTTTTCTGGTAGGAGACTTTGGTAGTTTAAGAAGATTGACATGTCAACTGCTTGAAGCTTGGTGCTTCTCATTACAGGTGCATGCTCATTGGCTACACCTGCTCTTCTATTTGCCCTGGTTTATACCTTCCCTCTGAGTCAAGGCTCCACTCCCTTGATTCCTATTTATTAAGCACCTAAATGGTGCCAGATGCTAAGATTTACAGGAGAAATGGACCTCATCTCCACCATGAAGCATCTCCGTCAGGGAAGCAAGTTGTCACCTCCTCCCCTCACACTTTATTCCCACTGTACTGAGGGTCCTTGCTTCTGTGGGGCTAAAAGTGTTGGGCAAACTTTCTACCCTGAGAAGGCTGGAAGGAGTGTGCAGGTGGAGCCGTTCCTAACATCTGTATTTTATCTAGCCTTTACTTTGATACACTCTTTCTCTCTGAGGTTATGTCATGCCCGTGTGATGTGTCTAATTCTGTGATGGATGATGTTGTAACAGGGTTCACCTTTTTTAGTCTCTCCCCTTCTCTCATTTCAATTCTTGCCCTGTTACACAGAATTCTGTGTCTCTAGAAGTTAAATGTCTTGAGATTTTGGCTTCTCTGGCATGAAGCAACCTAAAAATGGCCTAGGTCTTTGATTCTCATAGAAATCTGGCATACACTTATGACAAGCTATTTGATTGGCTCAAACGGGTCAAAATGAATATGATTGATCTATAGGCCCTTTCTAGACATTCAGATACTTAGTTTGACTGGTCTGTTTAGATCATTTTTGGCCCCATGCAATGATAGACATTTTTGTTTTACAGTATTAGAAATAGGGTATGTTCAGAGAATTCATGATTTCTTTATCCCTCCCCATGCTTCCAACACTCCTCTCTTGCTTCCCAGAGGTGTAATTGCCCAATGCCTTCAATAATGCAATGCAGAAGATGTCTCACAGCAATCAAACTAATGAAATAGAAAGGGTTATTAAGAGAAGAAAATTCCATAAATATCTATAGGGCAATGGGACCATGAGCAATCAGCTTCATGAGCATATAATAATATGACTTTGTATCTTTCATGAGGCTCTCTGAGTGCTTTATGTAGTAGTCAGTATTATTAGTCTACTTCACAGATGAAGACATTGACACATAGAGAGACATGTATTCCCAAGTTCATATGCTGAGTCCAGTGCAGAGCAGCAAGAAAAAGAGTGTGCAGACATCCTATAAAACTATATTTATACCAAGGTTGTTTCAAGAAGAGAAGAACAAAGCTTGTAAGTGAAAACAAAGCTATCACAGCCAGCAGCACCACGTATTTGTCTTATTCTAGACAAAGGTCTGAGAGAGGAGATAAAGGAAAAGAAAGCCCTGTTAGAATTTACCATACATGATAGGTGAGAAAGGTACTTGTCTGACATTCGGTCTTCAAACATTTTAGGCAATAACTATGTAAATAATTACATGAACCAAAGTAAGAATTATGTCATTTAACATTAACTTATCTTTTTTCCCCCTATTCAAATCCTAGAGCCCATACCAGACCTACTATGTGCCAGGTACGGCACCATAGTTCACTTCTATTCATAGTGCCTGGCACATTATAAGCCCTTCAAGAGCTACTGAATGAATAAATGATAAGTAGGCAGATAGGTAGAAAGATATTAATACCTACCTTAATATTAATGACCATCCCAGTGATGAGAATGTCAGCAAAGAACAAATTTGGATAGAGTCACACAAGTAGTTCATGGTAGAGCTGGGATTTTTTTCACCTTTTTAAAAAAAATTTTTAAATTTAAATTCAATTAGCCAACACATAGTAGTACATCACTGGTTTCAGACATAGAGTTCAATAAATCAGTTGCATATAACACCCAGTGTTCATCACATCATGTGCCCTCCTTAACACTCATCACCCAATTACCCCATCCAATTACCCCACCAACCACCCTTTCAACAACCCTCAGTTTGTTTCCTATAGTTAAGAGTCTCTCATGGTTCTTCTCCCTCTCTGATGACTTACTGTTCAATTTTCCCTCCTTTCCCCTATGATCCTCTGTGCTGTTTCTTATATTCCATATATGAGTGGATCCATAGATGATTGTATTTCTCTGATTGACTTATTTTGTTAAGCATAATACCCTCCAGTTCTATCCATGTCAATGAAAATGGTAAGTATTCATCCTTTCTGATGGCTGAATAATATTCCATTTTTTGTATATACACTACAACTTCTTTATCCATTCATCTGTCGATGAACATCTCAGCTCTTCCCATAGTTTGGGTATTTTGGACATTGCTGCTATGAACATTGGGGTGCAGGTGCCCCTTCAGATCAATACATTTCTATCTTTGGGGTAACTACCTAGTAGTACAATTGCTGGGTCATAGGGTAGCTCTATTTTTAACTTCTTGAGGAACCTCTATGCTGTTTTCCAAAGTGGCTGTGCCAGCTTGCATTTCCACCAACAGTGTAAGAGGCCTCCCCTTTCTCAGGCCAACATTTGTTGTTTCCTGATTTGTTAATTTTAGCCATTCTGACTGGGGTGAGGTGATATCTCATTGTGGTTTTGATTTGTATTTCCTTGATACCTTAATAAGGAATGTGGAGCATTTTTTCATGTGTCTGTTGGCCATTTGTATGTCTTCTTTGGAGAAATGTCTTTTCATGTCTTCTGTCCATTTCTTGATAGATTATTCATTTGTTGAGTGTTGAGTTTCATAAGTTCTTTATAGACTTTGGATACTAGCCCTTTATCTAATATGTCATTTGCAAATATCTTCTCCCATTCTGTAGGTTGTTTGTTGACTGTTTCCTTTGCTGTGCAAAAGCTTTTTACTTTGATGAAGTCTGAGTAGTTTCATTTTTGCTTTTGTTTCCCATGCCTTTGGATACATACCTAGCAAGAAGCTGCTGCAGCCGAGGAAGAGGTGCTGCCTACATTCTCCTCTAGGATTTTGATGGATTCCTGTTAGAACTGGGATTTTTTTTTCCATGTCCTCAAACTAAAGGGCTTATCAGAGTATTTCAACCACATACCGTACTCTTCTTAGAAGGGGTCCGGTAAATATAAGGATCTCTGTTTGGTTACATTTCCAATAATGTTCAAGTATCTCATGAACTTTCCCTGTGTCACACTGTTTAGATCCCCTTAAATCCCTCAAAATGGCTTATGTAACTAGTTTAGCAATGAAATATCATTTCACTGTGATACCTCTAATGCTATTATTTTATTGAGGGTATCTTGTAACTTCAATTTTAGGTTCTATGAAGGCACAGGACTTGTGTTATTTAACTTTTTGCATTACCCTCAGCATTTTGTGTTGTGCTATTCACATAGCAATAGATATCTAGGATTTTTAGCAAATGGATTATGAAATAATGATGATTTCATAATGATGTCATTTCATCATGAAATGTCATTTCATTTCATGATGAAATGACATCATTACTGCTATTCTGTGATTGGACATTAAGAGATACCAAGGTTTCTAGAATTCCTACAGCCAACATCTTATCACCATAAGGACCACTGAAGCAATAATCAGACCTGGCCCATGACACAAACCCTCCAAAGTAAAAGAAATCTGGTGTATCAACTTATAGTAGTCTCTATACTTTGCTCCTTCTTCCTCAATAAACAATGGCATTAATTTGGGTTAAAGTGATAGAATTCAAAAATTCAATACACTTTTGGTCCTGCTATGAATGAGAAATGTTGAAGGCTTTAGGACCATATTATATCCAAAAGGGGATATTTTTTATAGTTCATATATATTCCTATGGTATAAACAGAAACCATGTGTGTGACAATTTCCCATATCTATAACATGATTGGCAGTTTCTACTCTCATCAAAGTGAAAGGAAAGCATTGGTTGTACCAAGAGGGTGGGGGAGTACAGAGCCAATGGGTTCTAATGGTCTAAGCACAAAGTATGATGCACAAAAAGTATCCACTGATTGTACTAATCCAAAGAAGTTGGTAGGCCATGTTTGTTAAGTGTGGGACTTCCTTGCACAGGTACTGACAGCTGGGAATAAGATGCAGAGACTGTTACCACATCAGTAGCCCCAATCCTTCCTGGCCTGGAACTTTCCCAAGATTTGTGCCCTCTGCTACCGTGTTTATGATACATAGCACAGCATGGGCTGCTGAACGTGCCCATTTTTCAGTTCAAGGGGTGCTCAACCATTTCTTCCACATCTTTTCTCATGAGAAATGACTTTCCAAATTCTTGGATGCTGGAAATGACCCAAACAAAGCTCACTAAACTAATTTCCTTCAGAATTTTTAACTGCATGTGCATTTGAGCATAAACACTATCCATATGTTTCTGATTCATTTACACTGAACTCATCAAAGGACTGTGTTGTAAGAGTTGTTTGATGTCCAAGAATACTTGAGGTTTTTTTTTTTTTTTAATGGAATTTTATACTCTCTTTCACCATTTTTCTTAGGAAGCCAAATGCTGTTAAGAGTAAACAAACTTGGACCCCCAAGGATCTAGGGTTTACCCTTATATTCAAAACTCAGGAGGATAGTTTGACAACTTGGCAGGAAAGACATCACTAGCCTTGGGTATATCTTGGCACTACTCCCCAAAGGATAGGAAGGCCTTAGGGTGAGCAGGGAAACCCCTTTCAGGAGACCTTCTTTCATTTTGTGGTTTATTCATTCAACTCCAAAAAATTATTCCAAACTCTTGGAAACTCCTGGGGTCTCTTCCTTGCTAGTGTGAGCTTAAAATTGTTGCTACTGTAATTGTCCTTCATTTTTTGGAAGGGAACTACAGGAAGTTTTTTTAGGAAAACAATATTTGTCTACCTGAAGACATCATGTTGTCTTACATTTATATGCTAAAAAGACAAGACAGCATCTCTGGCTACAGCTGAGAACTAATTAAAGTTGCTCTTTTACAAACATTATGTGGTTCATTCCATTCTTTCTTGATTAAGAACAAAAGAGAAGGGAGTCATTTATTGCCATGAGTCACTTGAGGTACAATGGAAGGAATTCCAAGACGCTGTTGAGACAAAACAAAACTGACATTATGAAAGCCATGTCTAAACACTAATTTAAACTGTCAACTTACTACCAGAGAAGACTCCTAACAGACAGAGAATTAAAGCTTTAAAGACCTCATAAATCACTGTGAGATTAGCACCAGTGAGAATGAGTTAAAATATATTTCTGCCTTCAGTGTTGGAGTGGTTCAAAGCAGTCCTCTAGGATTTGATGGGAAAATTAGTTGTAATAACTAGGAAGAGAAAAATTCTCAAATACAACTTCTTGGGGATTTCAGAGTCCAAGCTTCACCCAATGTAGTTATTCCAGGTACTTAAGGTAGTGAAACAGAATATAAATGTCTTCAAGACCTAGTTTATAGTACAATAAAATGGTCTTGAAAACTGTTAGAAATCAAAAACATTATTTACAAATACCAAACATTTTTCCAACACCCCAAACCACTAAAAATAGCTAAAATGTCAACCTAAATGTATGACTCAGCAGTGGTTTTAACACCACTTTGTCCTTCTCCTATTTCTTATTTGTGCCTCTTTCCAAGAATCCAGCTGCATATGTATTAGTCTCCGGCAAGACCCATCACCATGGCCCACTTTAGGTGGAGTTTCCAAACTCTGTTGCCAACACAAAGAAGTCTTCAGAGAAAACTTTGTTGGGATTTCCATTAATTTTTATATTTAAATATTGCCTCTTAAACATTATAGGCACTTCTTACTCCAGTGCAAGCAGTCTCCTGCTGCTGAAGGTGGGGCCACAGGGTCTCCTGCTCCCCAGTGGTCTGTACCCACAGTGGCTGAGAAACTGCTATAATAGAGAAACCACGGGGAGTTGTACAACCGTTCAAGAGAGAACAGGCAGAAAAATGTGAACTCTAGGAGTTAAATCACATTGTTCTAACTCTTCTCCCTAGTCCCGAGGTCTCTACTAATCATTTCTTTATAGATTCTTTCCCAAAGATCCCATAAAATGAAACTGTGTTTCTTAAGTCACTGGTGCACTCTAGATGATCTCTTTGACTTGGATCTTATCACATCTCTGCGTATCCAGGAATGACTTTCTGAAGTACATGTTAATCTGGTCTCTTCCTTCCCCAAGTTGGAAATTTTTGCATGCAGTAATTTAATTCCAGTCCTTAATTTTTTTTTCTTTTGGCTTAAGTGATACAGAGTGATACAAAGTGATACAGAAATCCACATGGAAAAGAGTGGAACATAACTGCTACACTCTTCAGACTGAAGCCACCCTTATACAGGATACTGCTGCTATGTACTTCTTTCTTCTCAGGCACTTTGCTTCTCTTCCTCTGGGCTCCTCCCCCAGCTGTTGTCAGAAACGGTCAGAAATGGCTTAATACAGAACACTAACTGAACATTTAAGGAAACATCTTGAGGTGGTACCAGTTGATTCAACCACACACATCCAGCTATAGGACATTCACTCCCAAGTTCCAAGTCATAAAACTTAGACCTTGGCTTGGACACAGGTCTTAGGACCCTGCACTAGGTGTGAATTTCTCCAGAAGCTTTTTGTCCAGGGTCACATCTATGTCAGTCTTCTGCCCAGTGGGAATCTTAGTTTAACTTTTTAGTGGTGCTACAGAATTACAGTCATGTTACTCAAAATTCAGTTCTTTAATGCCAAAACTATTGCACTTTATTCCTTTCTGGAATAGAGACAGGAAGCATGCAATGTAATCGAGATCTCTCCTCGGGCTCCTCTTCCAGATTCTAAAATAAAACTCAGATTGGAAACTGCCGAAGTGGTCTCAATAAAAAGGGCACTTGCTTCCTTGAGGATAGGCTTGAGAGCATGCTCATAAATCCCCACAGAGCCACAGACTCATCCTCAAACTACACTTCCGCCAATTATAAGATGGAAGACATTCATTTCCATCCTCCACTTCCAACAAGACAACCGCTCTGTCTCATGCCTTCTGAACTTGCTCCAATTGGCAAATGGTAATTGCTACAAAACTTTAACATGAGAATCGTAAGAGGTACCTTGTCTGAAGACAGGAAGAAAAGCTCAACAGTGAAACCTACCTGAGTATGACATCCTCAGAAAGGAACTGAGTTATCAAGATCCACTATCTGCTTCTGAATAACTTTGTCTGTTTTTTGTTTTTGTTTTTTTTAACTGATCACTGAATCTCAAAGCTGAAGCTGGGTGAAAATCCCACTAGCCCAGTTCAAATGGTTTGCAGTTATTTCCAGGCACTTAATTCATCATAAACTCATAGATGTTTTCAGACTTCTGTGTTTCCTTTTAAGATTTAGTCCATAGGAAAGTATACTAAGTATTAGGCAGAAACCCTGGCATCAGGAAGGGGACAGCCTGCCAGCTCTTAAAGTGCAGATGAATGATTTGATTTGGTTACATTATTTAAAACTGAGTGTAGGGAACACCTTGTATAGCCAGAAACCATGCTTTCTGTTTATAGGTCGAATGACTAGCCACTTAGAGAATCATAAAGATCATATTTGGATTTGGCCATCTCTTACTGACATTCCTCCTGTGTTTGTAAACATTGCTAACTTTGACCCCAGTCTCTCACAGATCCATGACCAACACCAAACAGCCGCAGAAGAGCTGCAAATGGATGTGATTCTGTAATACAAAACAGGATGTCTTGCTAAATGTGCAGATCTGGAGAGAATTCCTGACATGATCCTTCTTATGTCTTTCATGGTAATCATTTCCATCTTCAGGACACATGCAAACAGTGCTCCTTGGACATTGCTTCTGGTAGCTGGACTGCAATCCCTTCTGCTGAAGGAACTGCCTATGATAGGGCACTGGGGCAATGAAATGTGAACAGGACATGATATTTCCCGCAGAAGTAGAAACAAGCAAAGAAAACCCAGAGACTGATTAGCTGGAAGATGCTTCTGCAGAAGAAAAATGTCAGATAGCAGCCACTCTCCATGAAACATGGAGATCAGCTTCAGTCATAACTAACTCATCCATGTACTTATTATTCATTTAGTGAATTTATTGAGTTATTTATTGAGTGCCTACTATGTGCCATAAATACACGATTTGGGAAAGGACCATTTCTGACCAAGAGACTATGAGTTGAAATATACTAGTAATATCACATTTTTTTTAAGATTTTATTTATTTGACAGAGAGAAACACAGCTAGAGAGGGAACAGAAGCAGGGGGAGTGAGAGAGGGAGAAGCAGGCTTCCCGCCGAGCAGGGAGCCGGATGTGGGGCTCGATCCCGCGTCTCCGGGATCATGACCTGAGCCGAAGGCAGTTGCTTAACCAACTGAGCCACCCAGGGGCCACCAGTAATATCACATTTTTAATGGTCATGCCAAAGTCAGTTGCACCTAACAGAGCATAGAAATAGAACCTTCACGGTGGGCCAGGAATATTTATTTAAAATATAGTAATCACTTTTGAATAGGTAAAAAGTCCACCAAGTAGACTGGAAATGGGAGAGGACTGCTCTGATTATGAAAACAAAGGGGAAATTTTTGGATCCTGATAATTCCACCTAATCAGAACCTTGTAGAAACGCCGTCTAGAATTAACTCTCCCAACTTCAATTGTCAGGACACATGAATGGCTTTCCCCTAGAAAGTCAATTCTATAAAGAAAATGTGCGAAGATCCCTGTATCTTTTATTAAAAACTCCCTGTCTAGTGCGAGGGCTCCTGGGTGGCCCAATTGGCTAAGCATCAGTCTTTGGCTCAGGTCATGATCCAGTGTCTTAGGATTGGGCCCTGGGTCAGGCTCCCTGCTCAGCAGGAAACCTGCTTTTCCCTCTCCTTCTACCACTTCCCCCTGGGTTGTGCTCTCTCTTGCTTGCTCTCTCTCTCTCTCAAGTAGATGAATAGAATCTTAAACAAACAAACAAAACCAAAAAACCCTGACTAGCGCAGTTGAGAGGGAACCTGGTAAAGTGGGCACAGGGTCACGGTCCTGAGTTATGTTCCTTATGTGCTATGTCTGATGGACTGTAAGGAGAATTTTGTCCTTGGATCATTTATACTATCTTGAGAAAATCAAAGAAGCATGGATCTGATCTAGGACAAGTGTATAATCATAGGCACATTTTATTTATACAATTGTCACTATTTATACCTTGGGGATTAGAGAATCTCAAATCTCAAAGATCTTATAATCAGTCTAATAGATCACCTTTTCCTGAATTTGTTTCTGAGTCATAATAGCAGTAAATATACTTATAGGCCAAAACAATAGAGAAGGAGAAAAAGTGGAGGCGTTGAACCTAAGAAGAACATAATAATAATACATGATAATAAATGCCCATATCGGCCGAACATCCTACTGTATGGAGCATTGTTGTTTATTTGTTTTTACCATACATCATTTCATTTTTTTTCTTACAATAATTTTGTAAGCTAGACATTATTAATTCTTTCTGGTAGGTAGGAAAAGAAACTGATAGCAACCAAAACTTGCCTAAAATTCTACAGATCCCACACTTAAAGTCAAGCTTCTGATTCTAAGACCTGGGGTCCTTACATGATAATGCATTGTTGAAGGTGTTTTTGGAGACTTTCAAAGTAAAATGTTTATGTCAGTTCAGAATAATATTATATGTGACCCAGAAACAGTATTTTTACATTGTATTTGCATAGCTATAACAATACCATCATGCTTACCATCACCACCATCATCATCCATAATCCTGATTTGTATAGGGACTTTAAATCACACAGTGAAAATTGCCGAAGGACAGCAGTACAACCTCTACAAACTAGTATTTCACCTTTATTGTCAGGTGTTTTCTCAAGGAGGGAATCCTATGTAGTATGTCTGAGTAACTGTGCAAACTGTAGCAGGTTCAGACAAAAACTTAGACCCCATGAGTCCCCAAACCTAACCCAATGAAAGATTTAGAATACAGATGATCTGCCCATGTTCTTTTGTTTGTTTGTTTTTGTTTTGTTTTTTAAAGATTTTATTTATTTGACAGAGAGAAACACAGCCAGAGAGGGGACACAAGCAAGGGGAGTAAGAGAGGGAGAAGCAGGCTTCCTGCTGAGCAGGGAACCCTATGTGGGGCTCGATCCCGGTCTCTGGGATCATGACCTGAGCTGAAGGCAGTCGCTTAACCAACTGAGCCACCCAGGCACCCAACCCAATATTCTATGCCAGGTCTGACTATAAATCGCAAAGGAGGGCAAATAAATATATTTTCAGATATATGAGAATACAAGGAAGATCAAAGGGTTACATAAGAACATTGTACAGTAAACTGAGAGTTAATAATAAAAAAAAGATAGTTTGAAATCCAAGGAGGCCAATAAACAGAAATCCAGAATGGCTGTTGGACAATGGGCCTTAAAAGCAATTATTCTATACCAGAACAGTTGGCTCCAAATAAACAGGAAATTATAAACTCCAAATATTTGTTTAAAATTACTGGTAAAATCATATGTCATGAGCAAAATGCTATTTAAACTAGAACCATGAACTTGAAAAGAATTATTGACACAATCCTGTTTTAAAGAGGAAGGAGAAGGGGGCGCCGGGTGGCTCAGTCATTAAGCATCTGCCTTTGGCTCAGGTCATCATCCCAGAGTCCTGGGATCGAGCCCCACATCGGACTCCCTTGCTCTGCGAGAAGCCTGCTTCTCCCTCTCTCACTCCTCTTACTTGTGTTCCCTCTCTAGCTGTGTTTTTCTCTGTCAAATAAATAAAATCTTTTTAAAAAATTTAAAAAACATAATAAAGATGAAGGAGAAGTTTGAAAAACTGACAGAGGAGCAAAGAGCCATAACCAAATGGGTAAAGTTTCTGTATAATTTAATTTATGCTTATTTGTATCTTGTCATCAAGGAAGTTAGTTTTTATCTAATCTGTTTACCAGGAGGGAAAAAGAATTTCCAATTATTTTCCAATAATCCTCTCCAGTGGACTAACCTATGACCTTAAAACTATGTATATTTGTTATTGAAAATAGCACTTGTTAGACTATTTTGTCCTTAAAAATTGAATTTTCTCACCAATCTTGTGTGTTTATATATATAAAATTAATCTACCAACTGTGTCCTCATGGATCTTGTTATAATTCATCTGACTAGTATATAAACTGCTGATTTTCTTGAAAATTAGGAAATATATTTTAAGATCTTCTTAGAAGACATTTTGCCCATAAATCAGAGTTTGTAGCAAATTCATTCTTAAAATACGAAAAAAAAAATCTTTCACAATTCCAAACAATTTATTATCAAGAAGAAAGGAGAATTTTAATCTAAATTAAATTAAATCTAGAAATGCCTGGATGGCTCAGTGGGTTAAAGCCTCTGTCTTCAGCTCAGGTCATGATCTCAGTGTCCTGGGATTGAGGCCCATATCGGGCTCTGGGCTCAGTGGGGAACCTGTTTCCTCTGCTCTCTCTGCCTGTCTCTCTGCCTACTTGTGATCTCTCTCTCTATCAAATAATAAAATCTAAGAAAGAAAGAGAGAAAGAAGGAAAGAAAGAAAGAAGGAAAGAAAGAAAGAAGGAAAGAAAGAAAGAAAGAAAGAAAGAAAGAAAGAAAGAAAGAAAGAAAGAAAGAAATGGATTCCAAGCAAAAGATAGAAAAACTAAAGACCTGGTTAATATTAGTGCTTGCTGAACAAAGCATATGATTCTTCTCGCAAAAGAAAAAAGAATGGCAAGTACAAATCCAGGGGGGAAAAATACAACTGTAAAAGAAAGTCCTGGTCCAATTATAAAACAAATTAAAATTTTTGAACTAATCATGAACATTCAGTGGAATGCAAAAAAAAAAAAAATTAAAAAGGCCAAACTTTGGATGTGGATATTTTTTTTT
>PITA01009607.1:0-76597 GCA_004023965.1 Spilogale gracilis | reverse complement strand
GAAGAAGAAGAAGAAGAAGAAGAAGAAGAAGAAGAAGAAGAAGAAGAAGAAGAAGAAGCAGCTCAAATAATCAAACTTTGTACCTCAAGGAACTAGAAACAGAAGGAAAAAAAACTAATCCTAAAGTAGCAGGAGGAAGGAAATAATTAGGGGCATAACAGAAACAAATAAAGTAGATAATAGAAAAACAGTAGAAAAAATAGCAAAACTAAGAGTTCATTTAAGAAGATCAACAAAATTGATAAATCTTTAGCTAGATTAAGTAAAAAAAAAATATTCAAAACATTACAACTGAAGCCACAGAAATTAAAAGGGTCATTAAGAGACTACTAAAAATAATTAAATGCCAGCAAATTGCATAACCTAAAAGAAATGGATGAATTCTTGGAAAATAAATCTACCTAGACTGAATCAAGAGGAAATAGCGAATCTGAACAGACCTAAAACTGGTAAGTCATATACTATAACATAGATAAATCTTAAATATATTCTGTTAAATGAAATAAGCCAATTGCAGAAGGACAAATACTATGTGATTCCACTTATATGAGTTATCTCTAAAGCAGTCCAACTCCTAGAAACAGAAAGTAGAAATGTGATCGCCTGGGGATAAAAAGAGTGTTACAGTGGAGAGTTGAATTTCAGTCATACAAAATGAAAAAGTTTTAGAGATTTGCTGCACAGCATTGTGCTTTAGCCAACACTGTAATAGATATTTCATAATCTGTTAATAGGTTGATCTCCAGTTATGTGTTTTTCACCACACACACACACACACACACACACACACACACAGAGTAAATCAACCTCACAATTTTTCTAATGTTGGTAAACATACCTGCATAAGGATATTTTTTAACATGCAAATTAAATTCCAGAGTTTTCCAGTGTTTTCCCCTACATTTAATAAGACTTCAAAGTAAAATTAGGAAACAATCTAGTGACAAAACTTCAGTTGAGAATGAAAATAAAGAAGGGACAAATTTATTTTTGGCCGAAATACTGGTGTTACTCTTTATAAAGGGAATTAGAAAGTTAGATAGAACTCTAGTAATTATTACATCATGGCTTTCTGACTTCTTCCCCAGTAGGAACTTTTCATATTCATGCTTTGCAGAGAATCCCATTTCAGAAAACAAGTTTTAGTGTTCTTGTCCTTGAAGGACAGGCTGAGGAAAGGGTCAAGTCTATATGTAAAAATTCTTTTCTTCTTTACCTGCCCCAAAGATTCCTCAGAGCACTATTTAAAAAATGGTTGATGGACATATAAAGATAATAGTGATAACAGTAATTATCAAATATTGAGAATTTGCTATAGGCTAAATTTTATGCTAAGCAGTCTACATGTCCTGCCTAAATTATCGCAGTAATCTTATGAGGGAGAGACTATTATTTTTGTCACATTATAGATGAAAAACAGAATCATTAAGTAAATGGCCAAAGATCACTTACCTCATGAATGGCAGAACCAAAATTGACCTTAGGCACTTTCATGTAGTTTAGAACCTTTAATCTTTACTGCTCTATTGCCTGGCAGAAAGCCTCATCTGGTAAGTAAAGCTGTACAGCTGAATTTTCTGTACTAAATGGTTTTCCATTGCATGTATTGATCAAGTGGACTGGAAAATTTCCAAATTTTCACTTTGTTCTTGAGCTCACAGACACTTCACTTAAAAAGCAGTGCTAGGTTATAATCATCACTTCAGTATTAGGTCATATTCAAAAGACAGGTCATGGTCTGTACATTAATTTAAACTGCAATTTCTATGTATTTGTAAGGGATTTTCATCTTTCTCTGATCCTTTTGTGTTTGTTAAAGTCAACTACCTCTGATTTAAGTGTTCTGAGTTCTAAATATTAAGACCAGTTAGTACTCTGAGAATTTTCTTGAGTGCATGTCCTCTTTCTTTGAAATCACACATACTCCTGTCTTACTTAGCTCAGGGTGCTATAACAAATTACCATGGACTGGGTCACTTAAAGAGCAAACATTTATTTCTCATAGTTTTGGAGGCTGGAAGTCAGAGTGGAGATTACCAGCATGGCTGTGTTCTGGTTGAGGACTCTTTTCCTGGTTTGCCTATGGCTGTCTTCTTGCTGTGTGCTCACAGGACAGAGAGAGAAAGAGAGAGAGAGTGGAAGCAAGCTGTCCTGTGATTGTTCTTCTAAAATCACTAACCTCATCCTGAGGCTGTACCCCATAACCTAATTATCTTCCCAAAGCCCTACCTCCTAAAAACATCCCTTTGGGTGTTAAGGTTTGAGCATCAGAGCTTTAGGGTGGGACGTTAAACATGGAGTCCATACACTCCCTATTTTCTGAAGTAAGAAAAATCACCAAGTGATTGAGAGGAAAGAATTCCTCATAAGTCATGAAATGCATTTGTGGCAAGCTTCATCTGCAACTGTCTGGCTTTCTGTGAAGTTTATTCATGAATTGATACATTTTTGAGACTTAAGAAGAAAGGCGAGGACTGAACTTTCCTGAGCAAATAGAGTCAGCCATATGAGAAGAAATAAAATAAAACTAAATTTTGTTTTAAAATCGTGTTCAAAATACTCCATTACACCCTGGGAGACAGCAACTGTTATTAATACCATCATTATAGATCTTTGAAAAGTATATTTCATTTGGGGCTATCTGAGCATAATAGTATATGTATTTAGGAAGAGCATTATCACCTCTTATTGTAGAATTTTAGATGAGCTATGCTCTTGAAGGAATATGAATGACAGAACAATCTATTTTTATGGGAAATCAGATGCAATCTGGGAGAAATCAAATGGATGGTATATATTAGGAATAAGTCTAGAAGAGGTGGGGTGGTACATGGCCAAGAAGGGTTGTGAGGAAGAATGTCATCATAAGGGGATAAATTTCACATATGTCGGACTTGTCAAAACAAATTACTTCAAGGCCCAGTTGTGTGCATAATCACTGATTCAAGTGCTGTATAGACCATTTAAAATTCTTTGGTTGCAAACCATGGAAATGAGCTGTGGTTATAAACAATAGTATTTGGAGGAATATCAAATGAATATTCAAGAAAGTTGGATATTAAGGGTTATAACACGAAGAGCATAGAAACCGTAGTAGTTACAGGCATCTGGAATGCAAAAAAAGAAAAATACTTTCTCATTTATTTTCCTATAGTTCCAGGTCAAGAATTTAAAGCCCCTGGGAAGGGAACTTTATTTTCTTGGCTTGGATAATGTGTCTGCATCACAATGGCAAGGGCTGTTAGACTGAGGAAGATATTTGATTTACAATTCCCCTAAGAACAAGCACAACAAGGAAGAAGCTCCCAAATTTGGATTTTATTAAGAGTGGAGATGCTGAGGAGACCAAAAATCAAATGTTCACTTCAGAGTGTCTTTCACAACTGAAGTGAAGTCTTCCAGGAACAGCGTGGGAGCACGTCACTATCCACTTCATCTTATGTTAAGATCTCAATAAGAAAAACAGTATAGAGGGAGAGGTTTTACTTTTGATTTTGTGTTTTCTATCACACTGTAACAAATTACAACAAATTTCGTGGTTTAGAACATTACAAATTTATTACCTTACATTTCTGTAGATATCCAACACAGTCTCCCACTGAAGGTGACGATAGGTCTACATTCCTTTCTGGAGATTCTTGGGTAGATCCATTTTCTTATTTCTTCCAGCATCTAGAGAACTCCCACATTGCTTGGCTGATGACCTCATTCTTCCATCTTCAAAATCATTAAGATTCATTTCTCTGACCCTTATTCTATAGTCGTATTTCCCTCCAGCAAGGTAAGGTCCTCCACTTTTAAGGCCTGCCTGGATTATCTCCCCATCTCAAGGTCTTTAAAAATTTCAAAATACTTTTTTTGCCTTATAAGGTAAGTTATTCACCAGTTGATGGAATTAGAACATGTACATCTTCGGGGAGCTGTTATCCCATCTACCACAGACCCTATCTTATGATTAAAACACTATACATTGGAGGATTCAGGATTTATAATCAATACCTGCATGGATTTTTTTTTTCTCTTTGATTACTCTCTTTTTTATTTTTTTATTATTTTTTTTAAATTTTCCCTGTAATTCTTTAGGAAAACTCTAGGAGAGTGGAATGAATAAAATCATACTGGAAATATGTTGTACATGAGAAAAGAGTACTTCAAAAAATTACACAAACATACAAGAATTAACTTTTCTTGATTACTCTTCTAACTGTGTTGAGTACAATGCATACACAAGGTCTTGGTAAAACATAATGCTTGATAATGACAGTGACATGGTTGAGAGAAAATACTTAACTCCCCTATATCCATTAATTGGAGCTAGAGGGGCTCCATGACTAGGGGCTTCTGCTTGGGAAAGTTACTTTCATATTTATCAGGAATGATTCTTTGCGGAAAATAAATTATTGCATCAGCCTATTCAGAACCAAAGAGAAACTGCAGGTGGGAAAGGAGCTCATTTGTATGAATTCTCTTTCCTGCTGTGGAACCCCAGTGTGGAAATCTGATTAACTTAAGAAAATTACTTCAGCAGGGCTTTAAGCTATAAAGGTTCTTTCAGATGAAGAGGTCAGTCTGCCCTGGAATTAAAAGTCATAATGTTGGGCTGGGTAAGAACTTTTAGTATTTAACTCTAATAGCCAAAGCTGATAATTTTTTCACTTCCCAAACAGTTGCCTGTTGTGGTGATACAGCTTGGTGTTGGCTGATTAGCAGGAGGTGATTTGGGATTGTTAATTTCGCACACCAGAAAGTAAATTTAAAAACAATGTAATGGTTCTTTTCATATCTCAAGACAATCTGGTATGTGATGCAGTAGTTTATAGAAAACACACTGAAGACCTTGCTCTATTTATATTCTAGCTGAAAATCAAATTCTCTGCATAAAAGAAGTATTTTAAAAATTCTTATCACAGCATTCTGTTTATGCTTTTAACGAATCAATACATCCTAGCACTCTTTTGCTCAACTTACATTTTTTTCTCTTGACATAGTAATGTTTTGATCAGCTATGCTTTATATTCCGTTATTTTTCTTGTCTCTGATAATAATCAATTTTTGACACTGGAAGTCAGAGGAAGTCAGATGAAAGCCAACTGGATTTGTTGGCCCCACTGCTTAGCAGCCGAGAACACACACACACACACACACCCTCGCGTGTGCACATGGCCTCACACACATGTACTGTCAGAACAGCTGTCAGTGTTCAAAAGTGGCTGAAGTTTCATATCCCATCTATTCCAACAAGTTTGACACCTGCAAATGTAGCAATTTAAATTCTGTTTTCACACTAATTCTCATATGTTATGACTCAATGCCATACCTGTTTCAAGGGGATGAATAGGTAAACAGTTATTTTAAGTTACCTTTAAGAACCACAATATTTTTGTTTTTCTCCCTGAGAAGTATCTCTTCACCCTTCTCAAGTTCATATGAAATTTAAAGAACAAACACTGGGGATATTTACAACTAACACTCCATTCCCAAAGTTAGAACAGATGTTACATTTATGTTTTTGAATTTTTAGTTTACCTTCAACTGTTCTGTGGCTTCATTACTTCCCCATTATATCACAGGCTGTTGATACCAAGACCCAACTAGCCCTGAGTTCAAATGCTTCATTTGAACCCTGAGGATTAAATGTAATCTCTTGGTGTCTGTACTTTGTCTTCTGTTTTCTTTTCCAAGAATCTGTGATTTATAAGAGCATTAAAATAAGTCTGTCTTCTTAGAAAGGAAAGCTAAGATTAAGCTAAGATCTACAAGATTCAAATAAAGTAAAAATTTCAGTAAAAATGTTAAAAAATCATTAATGTTTAAATATTCTTTAAAAGAGAAAATATGGGGTGCCTGGGTGGCTCAGTCATTAAGCCTCAGCCTCGGCTCAGGTCATGACCCAAGAGACCTGGGGTTGAGCCCCACATCAGGTTCCCTGCTCAATGGGAAGCCTGCTTCTCCCTCTTTCACTCCCCCTGCTTGTGTTCCCTCTCCAGCTGCATTTCTCTCTGTCAAATTAAAAAAACAAAATCTTTAAAAAAGGCGGGGGAGGGGCACCTGGGTAGCTCAGTTGGCTGAGCCACTGCCTTTGACTCAAGTCATGATCCTAGAGACCTGGAATCGAGCCCCACATCAGGTTCCCTGCTCAGTGGGAAACTTGCTTCTCCCTCTCTTACTCCCATTTATTAATTGTGGGGGACAGTGCGTTATCTGCCCCTCCCATCAGGCCAAAGCCACTGGAAACTTTGGAGGTGCCTGTAAATGTAAATGAAAGTCCCTCTGGGCTCCCCCCTCCAAGAATCTGGAGTTATGCTAATGTCAAGGTCATCAGCACCATCTTTACTTCCTGCCCAACTATCAAACTGAGTCTATTCACAAACTTCCCTTTTAATGGTAAAGGCTGGTTTCTTAGAAAGGCTTGACTCTACCTGCTATGAATCCCTTTGTTTAACTTTAACCTAACTGCATCCTCCAACTTCCTCACTCTTGAGTAATAAAAGACTGGGCCCTTGACAGTCAAGAGAGACAAAGGCAGAGCCAGAAGTAGAGGAAAAGGCAGAGAGCCTGCATAAGAGAGACAGAAGCAAAGATAGACAGAACCAACTGCCCCTGCCCCCTTCCCTGGAGACGACCTGTAACTAAAAAGCTTTAAATAAAGAACCCTGA
This sequence comes from Spilogale gracilis, assembly GCA_004023965.1. Classification (NCBI taxonomy): domain Eukaryota; kingdom Metazoa; phylum Chordata; class Mammalia; order Carnivora; family Mephitidae; genus Spilogale; species Spilogale gracilis. The sequence goes on along the minus strand of PITA01009607.1, from coordinate 69,940 downwards.
AGACACAGTTTTCAGGAGATCCCCACACCACTCTTTGAGTCCGGTCTCCTCATTATCGCCGACTCCGTGACCATCTTCAGGGAACCCTGACTGACTGTTGCCGGGGCCAGCTCCCGGCAATTAATAATCCAAAAAGAATATGATTTCCATGGGGAAGTCTAAAGCAAAAGGTTTCATTTCAAATTATCTCTGGAAAATCAATTTTGTTAAATTTTGTGGGAAAGATATATTAGAGACGTGGTCCTCTTTGTAGAAGGCTTCTCTTAAAATATCTTATATAACCATGACTTGATTCTAGTCCATGGATTTCAAATGCAAGATTATTGTACAGTTGTTTTCTCTATGAAGAGCCATCATTTGGATCATTTGGATTTGATTTTAAAAACTTACAGCAAATCCAAATATGGGAACACATATTTAATGCAAGTTATTGCACTGACTCCTCAGAGACACTTATAAGCTATCCTAAGATATAATATAGACATGAACATTAAGCCTACTCATTGTGGAAGAGTGAGCTGATTTCAAGAAAATAATTTCATATGATATCCTTTAACATGACTACTCATTTCTGCTACTATAATGATTTGAAAACTATGTATTAGCATTTTAATAAATATCTCTAATATATCATGCGAGTGTGCCTTTGTGTGTATAATATCTGAATTTGGGATTGACTAACTTTCATTGAATTAACTACTGTATAATTTCTTACATGGAAATACAGTAACTCTTATATTCTGCCCATAAAGGCTAATCATACCTTATTTAATTATACCTAGAGTGATCTATTTTCCCAGTTGCCTAGATGAAGTCCACTTTGTTCCTATTTCTCAGAATGATGTGAAGAGTCTTTTTTTATTCTTAGAAATATTTTGGTTTGGGGCGCCTGGGTGGCTCAGTGGGTTAAAGCCTTTGCCTTTGGCTCAGGTCATGATCTCAGGGTCCTGGGATCAGGCCCCACATCCGGGCTCTCTGCTCAGCAGGGAGCCTGCTTCCCCCTCTCTGCCTGCCTCTCTGCCTACCTGTGATCTATCTCTCTGTCAAATAAATAAATAAAATCTTTAAAAAATATTTTGCTTTGGATAATAAATTTTATGATCATAATATTTATAAGCCATGTTATCATTTTATATATTCCTATACTGAAAAGTTATAAAAATAACATCTTTTGTAGTCAAATAATAAAGCCAACTGATTTATTTTGATGTATGATCTTCTATATAGTGATGAGTAGTAAACACTTCGTCCCTCAGTTGTTTTTATTTGTGAAATGAGTATCATAATGCCTACATCACTTTTTTGTTACAGGGATCAAATGAGTTTGTTATAAGTATTTACCTGGAAAAAGGCTTACTAAAGAATTAAGCCCATTTCTTCTGTATCCATTCTGCTACACATCCACGATAACTAACAAAACTTCTAAATACTCATTTTTCATAAGAAATAAATATATACAAATTGTATGTATTTAGCAGGAAAAGCTATACAGAGAAAAGAATATGAAGCCTGGAAAACAAACAAATATTAAAATTATCTATTCCTAATAATTTTGAAATGGTCATGCTTTACTAACATGTTATAATAATTTACAACAGGGAAATTAAGTACGGATTTTATCTAGAATTCTATTTTCCTGTTATACCAAAATTAACAAGACTCAATTCTTATCATGCGCTGGGCTTTTAGAATGATTATTTTCTTCTCTATCTCCCCTATTCATTTGTAGTATTGTACCAATAAGATGATAAGGAAATTAATTCTTTTCTTAAAGAAAGCATTACGGTCATGTCTGTACACTTTATTCTCTTGTATGTGTAACCAAGTGAAATCATTTTTCTTTAAAGATTTTATTTATTTGACATAAAGAAACACAGCTAGAGGGGGAACACAAGCAGGGGGAGTGAGAGAGGGAGAAGCAGGCTTCCCGCTGAGCAGGGAGCCTGATATAGGGCTCCATCCTGGGACTCTGGGATCAAGACTGAGCTGAAGACAGACCCTTAATGACTGAGCCACCCAGACACCCAAGAAAATCATATTTTCTTGATCATTTTAGCTCCTCCTTAAATAATAATCCTCTTTTATGCATACCCAGACTACAAAATTCAAATGTGTATCTAATTTGACTGCTAATGATAATATTCCAACCATTTAAATAACTATTTTTCTTTTGTATTTTTGTACCTAATAAGTGATAAATTATGCAGTTGTTACTAAATTAATATCATTTTATAATGATGCCAATCTTTCCAAGCAATAATAGTTTGGTTTAGGGGTGCCTGGGTGGCTCAGTTGGTTAAGCAACTGCCTTCAGTTGAGCCCTGCATTGGGCTCCCTGCTTGGCGGGAAGCCTGCTTCTCCCTCTCTCACTCCCCCTGCTTGTGTTCCCTCTCTAGCTGTGTTTCTCTTTGTCAAATAAATAAATTGAATCTTTGAAAAAAAAATAGTTTGGTTTTTATGTATTGGTGACCAAAGGATACACCCTAGAGCATTCTAACTGTTCTATAATGCAATATTTTCCAAAGCAGTGAGAACTATTATTTTGGGTTGGGGGACAGTTGGAGGGATGTGTACAAACAAGAGGGATCTACTGGATAATTCTACTGCTATGAAGAAGAGCTTACTTTTCTTTTAGGACCTGACAAATACAAAATAAAATTTATCCTTCTTCACATTTTTTAAATGGTCAACAACAATACCTCAGTGGGGAGGTTGTTGTAGAAAAGTTCTCTGTTTTAATCACAGCTCTGTCCAAAATGAAAATGAGAGATAGTTTTCATTTTTTAACAGGTTTTATGTTCACGTAAATACTTCTGTTTCATTCTTCTTAGAAGCACTCAAACATGCTAACCCTAAAGAAGAATTTTGGGAGTTTCATCCTGATAAGCCTGCAGTAGCGGTATCAATACAGTTATAGAAACTGATAATTTATTCATTTCTGTTTCAAGAATTGCTATTCTATGTTCAACTCTACATATTTTTTCCCACTAGAATGTGAAGAATTAACTTATCACATCTCTATTCTCAACTTACATTTTGAGAAAAAGAAAATTTAGCTCTATCACCCGAAACATCACTTCAAAACTAAAATACATAACAAATGCAGATGTTAGATTCTCTGGACTTGTTATCAGTCTTTCTCTCCTCTTTCCTCTTCTACTTTTTTTCCTACTTTCTTTTTTCTTTCTCTCAGTATTATTATACTGAGAATTAACTGCAACTTTAGTAAACCGCCTTGAAGTACACACATACAATTGAAAATCATGGCAGGTAAAACTGATTGGACTTAGTCCAACTGCTACCATCCTCATCACATCAAAAAAACTTATGAAAGATTGTTAAAATTTCTTTTTTTAAATTTAATTTTATTTTTTCAGTGTTCCAAGATGCATTGTGTATGCACCACACCCAGTGCTCCATGCAATATGTGCCCCCCTTAATAAAATGTCTAACCAGTTTCTTTGTTCTGAAACCTAGCCTCAGGCCTACAATGTTGTGTGCTATTGATTGGAGCTTTGAACAATTAATTACCTGTATGTTTGAGATGAAAAGGGACTGGATAATTGTTTTGACAAGTAATTTACTGTACTTTTATCCTAATTTCCTTTTTTTTCTTTTTTAAGATTATTTATTTATTTATTTGACAGAGAAAAGCACAGCCAGAAAGGAAACACAAGCAGGGGGAGTGAGGGAGGGAGAAGCAGGCTTCCTATAGAGCAGGGAGCCTGATGCATGGCTGGATCCCAGGACTCCGATCATGACCTGAGCCAAAGGCAGATGCTTAACAACTGAGCCACCCAGGAGCTCCTTATCTTAACTTCTTATGACTTAATGATTTAGACACGTCTGGAAACTTTCTGAGTTTCCTTTTTAGACAACATCTGCACTACATAGATTACCTGACGGATTTGGAGATCCAGGATAAAGAATGCAAAAAAGCAAGAAAATTCTGTCTTTCCTTGGCAGGATTACGAAACAGATTATATTCTCAAGATAGTGGGAGTGATTTTTAGGATTGTGATTACCCCAGCAGAACAATTTGCCGAGATATTTACAGTCTGTGTGTACAGAAATATGGGATGAAACAAAGCCATACTCAAAAAATTCTTTGAGAGGCTTGAATTAGCTGCATCATAAAAGCTCTTTACTTAAGCACTCCAAATTTAAAATAGATTTTTATGGCAAATTGTGGAGTAAGGGATTTTGAAAGAATCTGTAGTTAGTAACATAATAGATTATAAGCTTCTGAAAAATTTTAAAGTCAGAATGTAACTCACTGTCTCATTGAAGTAAGCATCAGTTAATTCCAGTTTCATAAATCACTAAACAATTGTTTTGAACCCCAGCTAAAATCCCAAACTCCATTTGTATATTAATAAAGCTTCTGAGAAGGATGCAAGTTGATTTTAGTCCTCAAGTAAATTCAACTTTACATAGATTAAAAGACCAGATTTTCACATTCCTAAAATAATTAAAATTACATTTCTTTACCAAGAGTCTTCCATAAAACTTAAAGGGTTGAATTAAACAGGGAAGAATGAATCACAGTGATTTTTTTTTTTTAGTTTTGCAATTTTTAGATGTCCCGTTTAAAGAAGCACAAAATAGAGACCCATAATTTATCCTAAAATATTGCAAGTAACCAAGGCATCTAAAGCATATAATAAATAATTACTATTGGGATCACATTAGCTTACTGGATAAATCTTTTTCTGAACTAGACTGAAGAGGTTTAACAGGGTCTTGATAGTGGAGCCTTAATAGATTATATTTTGTATTCAACTCTATAGGGTTCAGATATTTGTTCATACTGTAGTATTCTGAATCTCAGGAAATTAAGTCACCCATCTCTTTTTCAATGTCTTCATTCCAAGAAGCAGCTAGCAATATCCCCCTTTCCTGCCATCCCATCCCATAATTTAGATAACTGATGGGAAGTCAAGTGGGGAAGAAATGGTTGGATATGAGTAAAAAGAGAAAGGAGAAGTTCTCATCCAAACCTCATAAAAAGTCAGTATTTTCAATATCTTGATGTGAATGAAAACATTATTCTAAAGATTTAGATTTTCTGTAATGAAATAGATCATTTTGAAATGTCTCAGTAAATCCTCCAAATTTAAGCTAATAATCCATTCAGAAAAATCTGAACAATCTTTCTGAAACAATTACAGTGATATTAATACCTTTACAGTATTAGAATTTGCAAATTTCTTGATTGTATCTATAATCCTATAATTCTATAACAGACACACTGTAGTTCAGGAAATAATAAAGTACAGATAGATACAACTTTGATTCACCTTAGTTTTCGGTTTCATTGTAACATTTTCTATGGAGTTACGCTGAGATATTTTCATTATACACTATTAAAATAATGCTTTGAATGTTTATTTGGAAACTTTGGGCACTATTATTTCTTGATTGACCTGTCTACTTTGTATTATATTTAATTATTTCCATCCTTTTGTGAAACGTTTTTAGCCAAGCAAATTATTGTTTATAGTTGGAAGTTCCCATTCATTTTACAGATTTGATTTGGTTGTATTAACATTTGTGTGAAGGACCATTCTAATATTAACTAATTGACTAGTCTGAAATGGGAAGGGGAAAATAGCTCCTGTTTCAAAACAGAACTAAAAAATCATAGCCTAAGCTAAAATATATGAGTGCAAACTTAATCTGGTTGAAAGTCAGAAAAAAATTAGGCCCTCTGATTCTGATTCACTCTGACATAGATATAGTATAGTCCCAGTTTAAAAAAAAAATTACAGAAGGGTGAAACATTCTATATTGATCATTTATTATCCATAGCTGCTCACTATTTATTGACAAGACAATTGATTTCCTATAACTTCTCAAAAAGTTAAGCTACAAAAGGAAGGATACATCCAAACGCACCCCCCCACACACACACATGGGCATGTGCACACACACACACACATACACACACAGGTGATGTTAGAGTTTACATGGTTTAAAATTTGAAAGATTGCTTTTATCAGAATAATTTATTGTAAGTCATTTGATAACTTAAATGTGTGGTCTAGAGTAGCAGAGAATGGACAGTTGAGCTAAAATACAACTGCATGTCATCCAGCAAAGCAGATAGTACTTGAAAAAAATAAGTCTGCAGTCCTTGTAACATATGTACCAGGTATTTTTCTCCACTGTCTGAATATGACAAATAAATCCATTATGAGTTACAAAAAATATCTCCAAAGCCAAGGGTGTTGCCAAGTTGATACTTAAGTGAACAAATACATATTTTCAAAATCCATGATTGTCTTTCTTGTCAGAAAATAGGAGAAAAAAATGATGACAATGTGAGAATGATGCCGTCTCTAAGATATGGGATATGATCTGATGATGCTTGCATTGCTAGCAGAAGCAAATGCAGGGTAACACTGCTGGCTACAGACTTTGACCATCTGCTCAACACAGACCTCCAAAAGATCATCATGTCCTGTGATGGATAGACATGTTTTCAGTATTCTGACCAACCTAGTAAAGCAAGGTAGTTAATGGTCATTAAAAATAATAAAAGGCCTAAATGATTTAGCACTACCTAACATAATATTGTACATAGAGGATTTGTTCTAGTCCATAACCATGCTTGTAGGAGACCAATTGCATTAACAGTGACCAGCATTCTTTTTTTTTAAGTAGGTGACCAGAACTTTATTATTAATTAATTAATTTATTTATTTGTTTATGTTTGTGTTCTTTTTTTTATTACATTATTTTATTTTTTCAGTGTTCCAAGATTCATTGTTTATGCCCCACAGCCAGTGTTCCATGCAATTCATGCCTCAATACCCACCACCAGGCTCTCCCATTCCCCCACCCAAGACCCTCAGTTTGTTTGTGAGTCCAAAATCTCTCATGTTTCATCCCCCTCCCTAATTTACCCTGGTTCACGTTTATTTTCCTTCTCCTACTGTCCTCCATATTACTCCTTATGCTCCACAAGTAAGTGAAACCATATGATCTTTAACTTTCTCTGCTTGGTTTATTTCACTCAGCATAATGTCCTCCAATCCAGTCCATGTTGCTACAAAAGTTGCATTTTCATCCTTTCTGATGGAGGTGTACCTTCTTGATAGTGAAAGCTGCATTTGTGATAATTTTTGTTTTCTTCTTCTTCTTCTTTTTTTAAGATTCTATTTATTTATTTGACAAAGAGAAACACAGCTAGAGAGGGAACACAAGCAGGGGGAGTGAGAGAAGGAGAAGCAGGCTCCCCCTGTCCCCCACCACTAGCAGGGAGCCCTATGTGGGCCTCAGTCCTGATACTGTGGAATCATGACCTGAGCCAAAGGCAGGTGGTTAACTACTGAGCCACCCAGGTGCCCCAGTTTTTTTCTTCTAAGTGTGTTACAGCCAATTCTGTAATAATAACAACCAGTTATATAATACAATGTATAACAATATATAATATGCTATAATTAATATTTAGTTATTGTATTATATATAATTCTATATGTAATGTAACATATAACAACAGCCAGGTATATAGTAATTACAAGGAGATAATTGTGACTACTCTCAGAAGTATTATCTAAAAGCATCTCAATAGAAAGTAAAAGAGTGACTATAGATCAGTGCTTTAATGTTAGGGAATGTTTTGTCACCTTTTATGGGATTGCCAGATAGGTCACGAGATGCTGTAAAACACTGTGCATTTATATATCTAGTTGCTAATTTTCAAAAAGGTGATTCCAGTAAAGCATTTTCTCGGAACTGAAGTTGAATGAATAAAAGTACAGAGATAAAAGAAAGAGTGTTGAAAAAAGAAACAGGTCAGTCTGGAGTGAAGCATTTATAATGAAACAGTGCCATGTAAGCCTTAATTGACAATTAAACATGGACAGTATTATGGAAAGCATATATGCTAGGGAATAGAATTTGACCTTGATACTATGGAACCAAAGGCGGGCATTGGAATATTTATATGTAAATGAGTGTTGCAATTAAATTCTTTGATATGACTGGTGAGAAGTTTCATTTAAATCATGGAGACATTAAAACTGTTATATTCAAACAAAAAATAATGATTATTTTTTTAAATAAAAGGTCCATGTTAGGGAATTCAGCTTTTTCTAGAGAAAACAAAGTAGGGCTCTTTGGTATCACTATAATGAATCACTGGAAAACTTAGAGCCAGATTTGGCTCAGGTGTTATGTCTATCTAGGATAATGCCATTTTTGTTTCAAAAATCACTGATTATGGACAACATTCTTCCAATTTAAATAACTATGCTTAGTTCCTGTGGCAGTTGAGTAATCTAAGGAGAAAAGAGAGTGTGGATTTCAAAAATGTCTCTACTTGAATCTAAGCTGTCATTTCTAACTTTATAGTCTTAAGTAAGTTATATAGCTTAACTCTGAGGTTCAGTTTTCTCATTTAATTCATGAAATTAATGTTTATACCATAACTTGATTTGAAGATTAAAAATATAATGTAGGTAGAATGCCTGGCAGTCTCTCACACGTATCAGGCACTCAGTCGATGGTAGTTTTATTACTGTGTTATAACTACAATCCTGTAGCGTTATTCTTGTCTTTGCTGTATCATCTGTAGGCACTAGAGCACTGGACATTTTGAAGCAAACAGACCTGTTTTTTGATTTGTTTTTATTTTTGTTTTTGTTTTCCTAGCTCTGCAACCTACTAGTTGTTGTAAGTTTAAATAAGCCAGTCAACTTCTCTAGGTTTCCATTTGTGTTGTTGTTGGTTTTTTTTTAATCTGAAAATGAGGACAATTATAATGCCTCTTTCACAAAACCAAGCTGAGGATTAAATGACAAAATGTCTTTAAAGAACTTTGGATGGCCATTACTGACATTTTTTAGCCAGTTCTGGTACACCTGCTTACTTGTATCCAACAGATCTATCTATAAGTTTGGTGGTTATAGTCACATTGTGCTTTTGGTCATCTCTTTGTACTTTAAATTTTCTTTTGTCTGATTCTTGGTGAGTAGCACTGTGAGCCAGTCTTTAAAAACACTTGATAAACCCTGTTGCAATTAATATTAGGACATTTACACTTTTGAATGGATAAATATTATGCACTAAATTTAGTTATATTCTCTTTATAAGAAGTCATTCTTGAACCTCTATTTTTAATTTAGTGTTCCTCTTTAGGTCTCTTCCTGGGTCCTTATCTTCATTTATTTAACATATATTTATAGAACAGCTTCTATCACTAAGGTTCTAAATAATAGGACATTCAATGCAAAACAAATTAGACATGTTTTCATTCTTCAGTGGGTGTGCAGTTTTAATATGAAGTGAATGTGTTTTTCTGAGTGTATACTTGGCCAACTAAACTTTAAGCCTGTGACATTTATATATATAATCACTAGCCTGCAACACAATGCCTGAGACTTTGTATACGTAAATGTTTGAACTATTCTTTTTTTCATAGCATGTGAGAATGAGCCATGTTATTTCAGAAAACTAATACATGTTATTTCAGAAAACTAACACAAAAAATTATTTTTTTGAATATTTTATGTATTTATTTCAAAGAGTGAGTGGGGTGGAACAGAGGGAGAGGAGAGACAGGATCCCCACTAGGCATGGAACCCATTGTGGGACTCCATCCCAGAACCCTGAGATCATGAACTGGGCTTAACTGACTGAGCCACCCAGGTACCCCTGAAAATTCATTTTTTAGCATCATTTTAAAATTTAGGAAAATAAAATGCTGTAGATACATAATATGCAATAATATACTATGCACAGTAATATATTGTCACTAATTTTAACTGAGGAAGAAACCTAAAAAAGAAGGAAGAAAAATTCAATTTATAGGATTTTCTCTCTGTTACAGCTAGTCTGGAAAGTTTTGTAGCCCACACCTATGTGAAATTAAAAAGAATCACAAAATTTCCATCTCCAAGTTCGCTTTTTCTACACAAGGTTTCAGAGGGTAGAAAGCACATCCTCTTTTATTTGTATGTCTGGTGTGGACATATGAATTTTTTCTAGAGTTATCTTCTGTCTACTATAAATGTTTTCATTAGGATAGTATTTATTTGTGTTAATTTTAATATGACTATGATATACTAAGTTTTTCTCTATTCAGCTTTTGTCAAAATGCCAGCCAAACAAATAATATTTATGGAAGAGCAAATATACAACCACAAGGATGTCCAAATTTTATTCTTAAATAAAGTTAGAGCATCAGAGAGTAACAGTGGTAATCCATTTCAGTGAAATACCATCATATTATTATGATTAAAAATTTGACCTGGCTTTGTCTATAGACAAAGTAATATTTCATTAATTATAATAACTGCTTGAAAATACATCCACTTCATTACTTAGTAATCCCATTAATAATGTGAGAAAGTTGGGCTTCAATTCTAAAAGGAAGCCTTGCTTAGGCCCTGGTATTCTATATTTTTTAACAAGAGTTAAATAATTGACAACATATCCTTCTTTGCAGGGCTAAAAGGAAGATAAACTGTAGAAACTGTTAGCCCTCTTATATTCTGTTTTCAATGACCTAAATTTTATATTGAATTAAGTTTTATTATTTTATCATATGGGAATATAAAAATACATGCAGACACATAGTGTCATTTGTGAATCTATAAATTTGACCAAATAATGATAAAAATAATATCCTTAGGCTTCCCTGCCTCCAGTATAATCATATCACTAATGAGTGCCATAGAGGTTGCCTGGATTATTCTTCCAATTAAAATATAAGGAAACCAAGGTATACAGCAGTTAAATGACTTGCCCAAGGACACAACTTTACCTAGCAACTGCATCCGATTATTTTGTCTGCAACATAATATCAGCTGTGGGAAAAATAAAAGAATATCAAACATAAAAGCAAATGAAAATGAAAAGCAAATAAAAATATTTTATTAGTACAAACAAATAAGTTTGAAGTTAAAGAAAAAAACCACAGTGTTTTAGAAATGATCTGGATTAGTTCTCTTAACCCTCTCCCCTTTCTTCATGCTTGTGCCTCAGCATTCTGAAATAGGTATCTTTCCTTAGAGAAATACTTGTTATTTTTGTCTCTCTCTGCTTTGTTTCTTACACTGCCTTAAAACTAGGTTTTCCTTCTTCCTCTTATCTTTACTTGACTAGAAATTTACAGCTCTCTTTTAATAATATTTTAATGTAATAGTATCTTAGAAATTATGCATTTCTTTAAATGCATTGCAACTAATAGTTTATATATCCATGTTTCTAGATAGCCTGTAAATTCCTTGACTATAGAGATTCAGTCTTATCTTGAATTAATTCAGTTTCTTATAAATAGAGACTTTTAGAGTCAGGTGACTTATATTAAAGTTTGACATCTAGCATGTATGTACAGTTATCCTACAACCCAGGGAAGAATCTACATTCTTCTTCAGTTCTCTGAGATTTAAAGATCAAACTTTAAAACTCAGAGAACTAAAAAAGAAGGTAGATTGTACCTTTAGGACCAATCATCCAGATTCCAAATTCCCTTTAACATGTGCTGACATTGACACATCACTTAGTATTCAAATCATAGGCTTCACAATGACCACAGCTGTTACAGTTTTGACACTTTGAAGTCTGGGGGGATTCCACCCTGCATGGCTTTGCTAAGGATAACAGATGCTCTTGTATACAAACAAATCAGGAGAAATTTCAAGGTACCAAAGATTGTTTTTTTTGTTTTGTTTTGTTTTGCTTTGTTGTTTTTTTAAACACATTGTACCAATTGCTTTGGTGGAAACACTCAGAATTTCTGTATCCTGACTTACAGGATTTACTATGAAGTTACAACTGCTTGCTTGCAGGTGGCAAAGGATATTTGTTTTAAAGATAGGTTAACTCATTTTCATGATCTTTCAAGATTGAAAGTGTCTTATTTTACGTGTAAAGTCCAGAGAGTTGAGACAATTATTGGAACGTATATCTTTTAAAAAGTATCACTGGATGCAATTTTAAAGTAAAATTTAAATTTTTACATGATATAGTTTCTTCTCATTATGCAATTAAAAAGTAAAGAATGCTGATAGTTGAGATTTATGTTTTAAATATTGCTCAATATTTAAAGGTGGTGATCTTAACTTAGAAATCAAATGAGGGATGTAGTTTACTCAGACTAATGCGTATTAAATTATTCTTCCCAAATTTAATAATGAAGACAAAAGATGAGCATTATACATAGAAATTAGGTATTTTTAGTGAGATAAAATTAGTAGCTCATATATTAAAAACTAAATACAGTCTCATACTTTTTCTGTATTTTTGGAAAAACAAGTCTGTGGAATGTTTGTATATATGAGAAGCTTGTTTGCTTTATTGTAACTGTATTCAGTAGGCATTTTAATTGCTATCACATAATCTTTGTTCTTCTGTAGCTTTTTTCTGCACATCATATTTTCCAAAGTATATATTATACTGTTAAATTTGTTTTTACTTCTCAGCCCACCCAAGCCAAGCCCCAACTCAGTGAATTTTTGTTATAGTTGCCATTATCTTTTGATTGATTATATAAATGTACTCATAGCAGAAAAGGCATGAAGATGAGTGCTTGATGAGGGAATACATGATTATTTTTAAAAAGATGAGAAAGGCAGATGCCTATTTATTTCATGTAATTCACAGTCAGGAAGCATAGTGTATGGGAAATTTTCACAGGGCAAAAATGCTATTGCAGTCTGGGAATTGACTTAGAATAAATAAGCTTAGATAGGAAAAGCTAAAAGAAAGTGCTATATTTATCTGACAATAGTGAGAATGTTAAGGCTGACATATTCCCATGTGGCTTATTGTAGTATAATCCACTCATATTTCATGTTGTTAGAGTTCTACAGGATCTTTTTTAACCTTTTCTTACCATCTCTTTCCTGAGGTGTGTGTGTGTGTGTGTGTGTGTGTGTGTGTGTGTGTGTGTGTGCTGATAGGAAGGCATTTGGGTTTGGGAAATTAATACAGAATTTTGCTATATATGGTTATTTTAAGGACCTTGATTTCACATCTTTTGCCCAATACATATATATTTAATTTTATTTCTTTATTTCTTTATTTCTTAATTTAAGAGAGAGAATGACAGACCAAGTGAGAGAGCACAAGCAGGTAGAATGGCAGAGGAAGAAGGATAGGCACAGTCCCCATGGAGTAGGACACTAGGATCATGACCTGAGCAAAGGCAGAGACTCACTGGGCGGAGCCACCCAGGCACCCCTGCCCAATACAATCTTGCCTAGTGTTGACCTTTTCTTCAAAGTGGGTACTGTACAAAATCCTGCCAAGTACTATAGCAGGAACTTTTGAATCATAACCACATGGGCAGATTTTCTATTATAGGAAGGCAGAGCTCATGGTGCCCCAAAGACGTGAACCTAGATCTATTCAGTGGTACTACAGAGAATGTTTTGAAACTGAGAAGTTGTTTGAAGCTCACTTTAAAGTGGAGACTCTTTGGAGTTTCTCTGGAGCTGGCACTGTGTTTCAGAGCCCAATTCCTAGTGCTCATCATTCATGTAGATCACATGACTTGACAGGTTGATCCTCATCTTCTCAGAAATGTATATGATCTCACTAAGTCCTTCTAACAGGCAGAATTTATCAATTCTCTCATGTTGACATTGTGATTCAAAAAATACTACTGTGATATTAAAAATAGTTTCAAAATTAATCCCCACTTGGGCCTTCTCATATCTGTGCCTTGCTTCACTTGGCTTCCAACAGATACTGTGTCCTTTGTACATTTCTGAAGAATCACAGAAGTTATATATGACCACACTTTTTGGGTCATCACATCTCCCGCTTCTTTACCCTTGGCACACTGTTTTTGTGAGTAATGCCCTTCATTATAAGAGAGGACAATGCTGACGATGGGAACAGACCAGTAGGACTTGCAAGTCAAGCAGGGTGACTTGTCATACCACCTGCATTTGTTCACTTATCCCTTGGGTTTCAGCAGCCCATTCAAATAAAATTTGGCTCTTCAGGCCTCCTACTTATTAAAAAGCAGCTCCACTTCTTAAAGGACATATAATTTATCTAAAAATACATGTAAGTACTTATGATGAACAATTTATACATGTCTGTAAAACACTTTCTGTGTAATAACCTAAGTGATAGAGAATTTTAAATAATCTCTATTTAAAACATATTTGACAAACTAGGCTGTCATTAGTAATCCACATTCTAGAGTTTCTGTGAGACAGTGCTTAAGTTGTGATTCAGTGTCATAGTAACTTTCAGGTACCTTTTAGGTATCCAGACACTGTGGTCAGCTGAGCAACTAGCTGCAGATTCAGTCTCCTTCTGATACTTTAAAGTGAAAAGCATTTTAGCTCAGGCATAAACCCAGGAGGAGATATATATATTTTAGCTATGCGTAGATACACTAGTGTTCATATTAGGGATAAAATCCAAACAGACTTAAGGGATTAACAGAAGTATATTGATAGCAACATCTAGAATAATTAGATAATTTATAAAGATCTTTTGTTCAGGAATTTGATACTGTCAATCCTATCTTTTAAAATATAGAGTAGTCTGTTCTTTTCTACCTCTGTTGCCCTGTTTGACCCTGGACTATCTTTATCTCCTTTCTGGATGACTAAAAAGCCTTGCGATTCTAGTTTTCCTTTCTTCCACTTTTATGTTTTTAAATTTTTTTCAGCTTTATTAAAGTATAATTGACAGATAAAACTATAAGAGATTTATTGTATATTGTGGTGATTTGATATATTCATATATCCTTTCCAAAGGATTTCCACCATTTAATTACCACATCCATCTCCTGACATATTTATCTTTTTTGTTTGTAGCATTATCAACCATACTCACCATGTTTTACACTAGATCCTCATACCTTATTGATCTTATATTGAACCCATATTATACCCATTTACCATCCTCTCCCTATTTCCTCCATTCTGGCTATCGCTTTTCTACTCTTAGTTTCTCTAACATGATTTTTTTAGGAAGGAAGTATTTCACATATAATTGATACCAAGGAGTATTTGTCTTTTCGTTTGGCTTATTTTACTTAATATAATGCCCTGTAGATTCACCCATGTTCTTATAAGTGACAAGATTTCCTTTTTAATGTAATGTATCACATAATATATATCACATATGCATATCACATATTTTACATATGTAATACTTCATTATATATGCTATATGTATCATAAATTATGAAGAATGCTACAGTGAACATGGAAATAAAGATACTCCTTGAAATAATGATTTTGTTTCCTTTGGATTTATACTCACAAGTAGGATTGCTGGAACACATGGTAATTCTGCTTTTGTTTTTTTTTTTTTTAAAGATTTATTTATTTATTTATTTTTGAGACATAGAATGAATAAGGGAGTGGGTTAGAGGGCGAAGAGAATCTTAAGCAGACTCTGTACTTAGCACAGAGCCTGACACTGGGGTCAGTCTCATGACCTTGAGATAATGACCTGAACTAAAAACCAAGAGTCAGAAACTTAATGAGCTGTCTAAACAGGGGCCCCAGGTAGTTCTACTTTTAATGTCTTGAGGAACTTTCTTACTCTTCGATGATTGTGGCTGTACCAGTTTACATTCCCACCACCACATCCTCACCAGCATTTGTTATCTGCTGTCTAGTAATAGTCATCCTAACAGCGTGAGGTGGTATCTCTGTGGTTTTGATTTGCATTCCCTTGATGATTAGATGTTGAGCACATAGATTAGTTCTATGTTTAACTTTTTCAGTAACTGCCAAACTTTTTCACAACAGATAAGACATTTTATGTTCTTACTGGGTTAAAAGGTTTCCTACTCCAAATCTTCACCAATCCCTTTTTAAAATTGTTTAAAATTTTTTTTAATTTTATCTATTGTAGGGTATATGAAGTAGGAACCTATTGTGGTTTAGATTTGTAGTTTCCTAATGACTAATGGTATTGAACATACCTTCATGTGTTTGTTGGTCATTTGTATACCTACTTGGAGAAATGTCTGCTAAAGCCCTTTGCTGAGTTTTTAGCTGTGATGTTTTTCTTGTTGAATTTTAAGAGCTAGTCATATGTTCTGGATACTAGATCCTTGTGAGATATATAATTTGCAAATATATCTCCCATTCTATAGCTGTGTTTTTATTTTCTTGGTAATGTCCTTTTATACAGCAAATATTTAAATTTTGAAGAAATCCAGTTTACATGTTTTTTTCTTTTATTGTTCATACTTTTTGTACCATACGCAAGAATCCCTTGCCAAAGCCAAATTCATAGACAGTTACTTCTATGCTTTCTTCTAAGAGTTTTGTGGTGTTCACTCTTATATTTAGGTCATTCATCCTTTTTAAGTTAACTTTTGTATATGGTATAAGGTAGAGATGTACTTTCTTTCTTCTGCATGTAGATAATTGTCTCAGCACCATTTGCTGAAGAGACTGTTTTTCCCCCACTGAATTATCTCAGGACCCTTTCTCAAAAACTGCCCATAGATGCATGTTTTTTTCTAGACTCCCAATCCTAGTCCATTCGTCTCTCTATATCTCTCCTATGTTAGTACCACACTGTTTGGTTCACTGTAGCTTTGTAGTAGATATTGAAATCAGGAAGGATGAGTTCTCCAAATTTGTTCTTTTTCAGATTTGTTTTAAGAACCCTTTCAATTCCATATGAGTTTGAGGTTAAGCTTTTCTGTTTCTGCCAAAAAAAAAAAAAAAAATTGGTGTTGGGGTTTTGCTAGGGATTGCATTACATCTATAGACCTCTCCAGTATTGCTATCTTAACAATAGGTAATCTTCCAATTCATGAACATGGTGACTTTGCATTTATTTAGGCCTTCTTTAATTTCTTTCCGTGGTGATTTGTGATTTTTAATAATACAAATCTTTCTCCTCCTTGGTTAAAATTATCCGTAGTCATTTTGTTTTTTGGATGTTATTGTAAATGTGATTGTTTTCTCAATTAGTTGTTGATTTTGTTTAATGCTTGTGTATAGAATCCAACCAATATTTGTATATTGATTATGTAGTGTGCTAATTTGCTGAGGGGTTTTTTTTTTTTGATATATATAGCCATAGTATTTTGTGTGTGTGGATTAATTGGGATTTTCTCTATATTGGATCATGTCATTTATTAATGGAAATAATTTTACTTCTTCCTTTCCTAATTGTCCTGACTAGAACTTTGAGGGCGTTGTTCAATAGGAATGGGGAAAGTGAGCATACTTGTCTTCTTCCTGATCTTAAGGTGAAAGCTTTCAGTCTGTGAACATTATGTTATGTTAGTTGTGGATATTTTTCCCCACTTTTTCCTTTATCATATTGAGGTAGCTCCCTTCTAGTACTAGTTTTCTGAATGTTTTTCTCATGAGTCTTCAAATATATCAAATATTTTTTTCTCATCAAGATCATATTGATTTTATATATAAAGTATATTTTACTGATTTCTTTACATTAAATCAAACTTGGATACCTAAATAAATGTCATGTGATCCCGGCGCATAATCTTTTTAATATGCTTTTGGATCTAGTTTGCTAGTACTTTGTTGAGAATTCTTGTGTTTGTCTTCATAATGAATATTGGTCTGTGGTATTTGTGTGTGTGTATCTTTGGATTTTTGTATCCGGATAATACCGACCTCATTGAATGAAATAAATAGTATTGCTTCCTCTTTTATTATTTAGAAAAGTCTGAGAAGTACTGAATGCTAATTCTTCTTTAAATGTTTAGTAAAATTCATCAGTGATACCATCTATTGCTGCGATATTTTTCTTAGGAGGTTTTTAAATTATTGATTCAATCTCTTGTTACAGACCTGTTGAGATTCTTTTTCTATCTTCTTAAGTCAGTTTTGGTGACCTGTATGTTTGTAGAAATTTATTATAACTAGATCATCTAATTTGTCAATGTATAGTTCATTAATTTCTTTTATAATCCTTTTATTTCTAGTGTCAGTGACAGTGTCCCCATATTCATTTCTGATCTTTTTCTTGCCTCCCCCCTCCCATTCTTGATCTGGCTAAAAGGTTGTTAACTTTTTTTTTTTTTATATCTTTTCAAATAACCAACTTTCATTGATTCTTTTTACTTTTCTATTTTCTATGTCATTTATCTTTGCACTAATCTTTATTATTTCTTTTCTTCAGCTAGATGTGAGTTTAATTCTCTCTCTCTTTTTAATAGTTCTTTAAGGTGTACAGTTGGGTATTGATTTGAGATGTTTTTCTTTTAATGTATGTGTTTACTACTTTAATTTTTCCTATAAACATTGCTTTAGCTGCATCCCCTAATTTTGGTATTTGTTTTGTTTTGTTTTCACTTGTCTTTTTATTTTTCATTTGTCTTTAAGTGTTTTCCAATTTCCCCTGTGATTTCTACTTTGACCCATTGGCTAAGAGTGGCTAAGTAAGTTTATTTATACATATTTGTGAAGTTTCTAGTTTCTCTGTTATTCATTTCTAGCTTCACTCCATTGCGGTTAGAGAAAATAGTTTTCACAATGTCAGTCTTCTACAATTTATCTAAATTTGTTTTGTAGCCTAATAGATTATCTGTTCTGGAGAGTGTTTCATGTACACTTGAAAAGAATGTGTATTCTGCTGGTGGTAGAATGTTTTATATGTCTTAGGTCTCGTTGGTTTATAGTGTTGTTCAAGTTCTCTATTTCCATGCTGATTTCCTGTCTAGATGCACGCCCATTATTGAAAGTGTACTGAAGTTCTTCAGTTATTATTGTAAAAAACATCAATTTCTACCCTCAGAACTGTGAATGACTCATATGTCTAGCGATTCTGTTGTGTAGTGCATGTATGTTTATAATTGTTATATATTCTTGACAAATTGACATTTATCAATATATTGGATCTGTCTTTGCCTTCGGTAAGAGCTTTTGTCTTAAAGTCTATATTGTTTGATATTAATATAGCTACCACCAACTCTTCTCTGCTTACTATTTGCATGGACTATATTAATCTTTCTTTTGCTTTCAATTAATTTGTGTCTTCCCATATAAAGCAAACCTCTGATAGACAGCATATAGTTAGATCATGAATTCTTAAAAATCCATTTTGACAACCTCTGTCTTTTGATTCTAGCCATTTGCATTTAAGGTAATTAATTACTGATGGAGTGCCTGGGCACCTGCCTTCGGCTCAGGTCATGGTCCCAGAGTACCGATATCAAGCCTCAGATTGGGCTCCCCTGCTCAGCAGGAAGCCTGCTTCTCCCTCTCTCACTCCCTCTGCTTGTGTTCCCTCTCTAGCTGTGTTTCTCTCTGTTAAATAAATAAATACTTAAAAAAAAAAATAAAGTAATTACTAATGAGGGCTACAGCTGTTTTCTAATTTGTTTTCTGTGTATCTTTTGCCCCTTTTTTCTTTTATTATTTCTCCTCTACTGCCTTCTTTTGTGTTTGACTTTCTTTTTTAATATACCTTTTTGATTCCCATTAACATTTGATTTTATGCATATTTTTAGATATTTTATTTGTGATCACTCAGGGGATTATAATTAATATATTTAATTTCTAGCAATCTGATTTGAATTAACTTAGCATCAGTATACAGAAATTTTGTTTCTATACAGCTCTTCCCCTCTTATGTCATTGCCAAAAATAACAACTTCTTCATACATTAGTTGCCCAATAGCATAGATTTCTATTTTTATGATTTTTTTCAAATGGTAGAGAAAATAAAAACTTATAAACGACAATATACAATATAGAATAATACTTGATTTTAGATGAAGTTGTGCAGTTACCTTTACCAGGGTTTGTTTGTTTCCTTCATATGGCTTCAAGTTACTTTCTAGTGTCCCTTAATTTCATTTTAAAGGATTCCCTTTATTATTAGAAGAAATATTTCTTCTTGGACAAGTTTATATCAATGAATGTCCTCACTGTTTATTTATCTGGGAATGTCTTAATTTCATTTTTGTAGTGCAGTTTTACCAGATACTGAATTTTCATTGACTTAAAAAAAATCTAGCACTTTATCTTATTTTTTATTTTTTAAAGATTTTATTTATTTATTTGACAGAGAGAAACACAGCTAGAGAGGGAACACAAGCAGGGGGAGTGAGAGAGGGGAGTAGCAGGCTTTCTACCGAGCAGGGAGCCTGATGGGGGCTCGATCCTCATGACCTGAGCCGAAGGCAGTCGCTTAACCAACTGAGCCACCCAGGCACTCCAAATCTAGCACTTTAAATTGTCATCCTTGTCTCTTTTCACCTCCATAGTTTCTGATAAAATATCTGCTATTAATTTTATTAATCCTGTATAGGCCTATTTGCATGGACTATATTAATCTTTCTTTTGTTTCAATTAATTTGTGTCTTCCCATATAAAGCAAACCTCTGATAGACAGCATATAGTTTTCGGGATTCTCTCTTTGTCCTTAGCTCTCAACAATTTGATGATAATGTGTCTAGTTGTGGATCTCTTTGTGCTTATCCTTCTTGGATTTGTTGAGCTTTTTGCATTTACAGATTTTACCAAATTTGGAAAGTTTTTGGCAAGTATTTCTGTCAGGTGGTAGCATGTATAACAGAGCATAGTTTTTATTCAGTATATTTTCAGTTGGAGATAACTGAAAGTTCAACTAGCATAAGGCACAATGTGAGTGTATTGACTTGTATAACAGAAAACTGAAGCACAGATTTTAGGCATGCCAAAATAAAGATGCTTAGGATGCTCTTTATTTCCTACTTTGTTCTTTGTTGGCTTCATGTTATGGTATGCACTTCTTATTACAATATCTAATACAATGTGTTTTGCTTTCTCAAGAGTTTCATTCAATATCACTTTAGGACAATTTGAACCATACATTGAAAAGGTGAGGGTGTGGGGAGCTTAACTGATGAATTATTAGTTCCACTTATATCAAATGGACAAAAAAGTAGAGGGTAGGTGCTTCCTCAAAAGAAAACTGTGAGACAGTAATCAGAAGGAAGAATAGAGCAGATATAACCAAGATTTCCCCCATTTTTTCTTCCTTCCTTCCTTCTTTATATATTTTTTTAAGATTTTATTTATTTATTTGACAGAGAGAAACACAGCTAGAGAGGGAACACAAGTAGGCAAAGTGAGAGAGGGAGAAGCAGGCTTTCTGCCGAGCAGGGAGCCCGATGTTGTGCTCAATCCTGGGTCTCCAGGATCATGACCTGAGCGAAAAGTAGTCGTTTAACCAACTGAGCCACCCAGGCGCCCCCCTTCTTTATATTCTACCAAAAAATCAATTTGCTTTGATCTGATATTTTCATTAATAAGATCAAACAGTGTTGCCTAGACTAATATCCAAAGTGGACTGTTAAAAAAAAAAAAAAAAAAAAAGGCTGTGCTGATCAAACTAGTGAATGTGGAAAGAAAATATTAAGACTGTTTTCTGATGGAGATCTTGGAAAGAAATTTTGTTTTACTAATATTTAACTTATTGACTTCATGAACTTCTCCACCCAGACCATAAGTTTTTGTAAATCATCCACCACTTAGAGTTTTTGTAAATCATCCACCACTTAGAGGTATTGACAGTGAGGCTCTTTTTATTATCTTTTAGGAAATTATAAAGCATTGTAAATTATATATGTTTAAAAAACTAATTTCTCCATATTAAAACATTTCATTTTTAACAAATGAAGATAAATTAGTTTTAGCTGAAATATGTAACTTTGCTAAGGGATACAGAAAAAAAAATATCTACATAGCAATATTTTAATACAATCTTAACTGTATGTTAAATAAATTAAAGTCATTGTCAGTAAGACTCACCTATTCTTATATAACATTCTAAATTGATATGTGTGATTTTCTAGTTTAAAACTTGAAGGTCTTAATTAAATGTTTTATAAGAAATCACAGCTGTGGTAGAGTATCATCATTTCACTATAAGCCTGGGTATCATTCTCAAGTGTAAAATCAGCAAAACAAATTAGAATAAAAGCCACATGTGAGATATCCATTGTGCATTGACATTTAAAATCTTCCCCTTATTTGTATTCAGAATACTATATTATACAATGCAATATTTATCTGTGATATTTTCTAATCTGACATGATGTATGCATAGAACAAAAAAAGCCAAGGAACTTCACCAACAAGGAAAGTTTCCCTTCCCTAATATAATATGTTTGATAAATGTTTATGCTTTTTGTGCATCCTCATCTTCAGCAATTTGTTTTTCAGTACTTTGTATTTTATTTTTTCCCCTCCCTTTCAAGTAGTACAGCACATTTCCAGGCATGCCTTGTCTGTAAAACCATGTGTAAATTCCCACATTTCAGACATTCACAAATTAATCACAGATATGCACACTATAAACAAGAGACCTTGATGAGTAGCTTGAGACGTTCTATAATTTGTGCTTTGATTAACTGACTTTCCCACTTAATTTTAGACTACATTAAATATCCTAAAGTAATCATTTTAATCTTAAATTTTGCCAGCTGCAAAAACCTGATTTAAAAAAAAATGGAAGTGCTAATGATTAGTCGCAAACTAAAGAATCCATAAAGAGGCAAAAATTCATATTCTAAATGGCATGGTGAAGTATAAACATTTAGATTAGCTGTGTTATAGTTAAGCTTTTATACCAGTGATGGCATGAAAACATTTCTATTAAAATTGCATTGTTGTTCTTGTTGTATGATGCTCTATTTTGACAAGAAGGTATTTTTCTTTGCTAAATGGTTGTGCATTTTTGAACCATTTCATATTTATTATATTAAAAGAAGTTTCTAAATGGACATTGATGGTTAGGGAAATTCATTTTAAATGTCTAAACAACACCAAAATACTTAGAAAATCAGAAAAATTTGTTATCCATTAAAACTGGAAAATTTAACCATTTTACCTTCTTATGAGAAGTCTCTGGATCTAGTTTAAATCTTAATTTTTGTTGCATATATAAATTACATTTTTAAAAATTTTATCTTATGTTTGTTTTTTTCTTTTCATTTTTGCTACCAACAAACTGTATGATTTTGTGAAGTTCACATAATGTTAACTTTAATAAAAAAGTTGGGCTACAAAAGGTCCAAAATTTCCTCCAATTCTAGCACTCTGTTATATGTTTCATCAGTGATTAAGAGAAACAGCAGCACTTGTAGCTCTGTTGCCCACTGTTTTCAGTAGGTGCATGTATTATGAACATTCAGGCAAGTCCATTATCACACATCAACAGGAAAGCCAACAGAAATCAAGACGAGGATGCACAGTCTTCTGTGACGTTTGGAAGTCATCAATTCTTTCCTTCCCTTGTCATCTTTATAATGCAGTATTTTCCATTGAGTTGAAAGCTGAATCTACGGAATGTGTTGAAATGGAACACCAAAGATTGAGTTTACTGAAATTTTTGACTGACTGAGAGAAATTACCCAGTATTTTTAATAAGTGAACTATATCTTATCTTTCAGTCATAGTGAGGATTCACTTTCTCCTATTTTAAATATTAATAAGAAAATAATGGATGTGAAAACAAAGTACAATTTTATTCTTCATCATGAAGCTCTTCCTTAAGCAAAATCTTTTCTTAAGAATAGTCAAGTCTGTCATGGTTTCCTGCAGGAGACAGTAATATGATTGATTTTGATATAAAAAAGGTTAAGAACAGAGGATGAGTTAAATAGTAGAGTTCTAGTATTTTTTTTCAAGTAAATATTTGATAAAATGGAAATTGGAAACTCACTATATGAAATTAATGGTTAGTTTCCAAGTACCTAGTATCATTAAGACTGAACATTCTGAAGTGTTTTGAGGAATATGTAAAAGCAAATAATGTCATTGAACCCTTTAAACAAAAGAAGGCTCCAGAAGAAATTAGCTAACATTTATGTATAAAAACTTAATTCTTGTGTTTATTCCAACTTTATAATTTATGATAAATAAGAGATTTCAGATCACAGGTAATATTACCCTACTCTGTGATTTGTATATTTCCCTTTAGTTGTCTGAGAGGGAAGATTCCAATAAATAACTCCTTGTATGTTTAATTTAGGAAAATTATATTCTTATATCTACCTGTATTAGAAAATGTAGAATCATAAAATGACTAAATGATCTCTAATTTTGAAATGTAGCAGAAAAAGATTTGTTGCAACAGTATGAAAACTACAAAGAAAAAAATAGAAAAATAAGAATTAATAGTTTTATGTTCATCTAATTCAAAGTAATGATTATTTAAATTTAAGACTAGTGAGAGATTACTGTATTTTTAAATAGCTTGAGATTATGTGGGTTTTTCCACATATAATTTATTTCCACATGTAATTTATTGAGGTATAAAATTTTTTGTATGTGCTGATCATTATATACAGGAGAATACTTTTCTTTGAGCTTGTGTCAAGATAAGGATTCTATGCTGGATGAGGTAGAATTATGGTATGGAAGGACAGTAAGTCCAAAAACTCTAGCAACTTGATTCTACTTACTTGGTATTTATCGTGATTTGAAAAGAATGTATGTTGAATTTGCCTTTGTTTAGAAACATTTATTTTATAACTATACATTTTACTAAATGGAAATTTTTTTCAACATTTAGGGAAAAAGTATTTTAAGTACTCTCCAATATTTTATAAGCAATGTCTACCCAAAAAAGTATGCAAAAGTCTTAAGGAAGTAGCAAGAAGATTCTACTAGATTTGTGTTAATTTATTGATTAGATATAAAAATGTTAAATGCTATTCCCTTTTTAAGAACTCTTCAGTTACTTTGAATATATATTCAGAATATACTCTGAAATTTTTCAAATATCCATCAAACACATACTTTGCTTAAAGTGCTATGTGAGGCTTGAATTAGAAATTCCTAAAGGAATTCAATTTAGTAACAGATATAAGGGACATTAAAAGAATGTAACAACAGAAGGCATGTTGTGTGTCATCAAGAAAATTTAAGATACTGCCATGAGAGTTGGGAGAATCAGGGTATATTCATTAATGTTGACCTTTTTTAAAAGATTTTATTTGTTTATTTGACAGAGAGAGATCACAAGTAGGCAGAGAGGCAGGCAGAGAGAGAGAGGAGGAAGCAGGCTCCCCCCTGAGCAGAGAGCCTCAATCCCAGGACCTTGAGATCATGACCTGAGCTGAAGGCAGAGGCTTTCACCCACTGAGCCACCCAGGCGCCCATTGACGTGTTTCTGAAGAATAGGCATTTTGGACAGAAATGAGTGGTGAGTCTTAGCTGGCAAACATGTCTGTCATATCTGGGAATAAACAAGAAGTATAGAGCTTGTATAAAGTAGTTACAGGATATAAGTCCCTAAGATGCTTTGGACCTAACTTTGAAGGACCCTGAATGTGGGCTACATGATTTGAGTTTTATTGGTTGGGAAAACAATAGCAACAACAACAACAAAAGATCGTTAAGCTAAGGAGGGAAGTAATAAAGATGTGTTTACAAGAAGATTAAGCTGCTGGCGGTATATCTAATAAAGTAGGGCATATTCACTAAGCTTTAACAATGAATTAGTAAGTCAACTCTCCCATTAGATACATGCTAAAATGAAGCGTATTATTACATTATTTTTTTTCCTTTAATATCAGTGAATGCTCTAAAAGATTCACTGTGGTTTTCTGTCTAATTGTGAATCGGCTGGATCCTAACCTCAGTTTCAAAATTATTATGTGAGTATGAAGTGCCAAAGTCTTTTGTGAACCTAAAGAAAGAGTGACACACCTTGTTAAGGCATAATTTGCAATATTGACTCTGAAAATATTGCTGAATTTTGAACCAAATGTCATAGGCAGGCTTTAGAAAAATCTCTTCAGACTTGGCCAAAAATGTCATAGTACAGATTCTTGCTGATACAATGAGCATTCTACCATATGCCAAGTGGCAAAGTTTTGCTGCTGGTCTAGCCACTCACTGTTCACATGGAATTGCCTTTCTTTTGCTATGTCCATCTGCTCCTTTCCTGGTGGCTCTCTCCCACTGCCATGTCCATCTGTTGGCCACTTGCAGGTGCCCTCCTATTGCCCCATGCACCTGTTAAGACTGTTCTCCCCAAAATGCATCACATCATTACCAACCAACTTGTAAATTAAATATATCTGTTCATATTATTGGAAAAGGATAGAAATATTTTCCCCACTAAGGGCCAAAACAAGTTAAAATATTGGTCAAGTAGATCATACAAACAATTCTATTAAAAAGGGGGTTGATCACAGCGTGACTGTAAAATGCTCAGCCAAGAACTCATGAAAAGACCGAGTTGTGTATCAAATTTTAGAATGTTACCTTCCTTTTTTTTCTTAGATTCTAATCATTCTGATTACTCTATACAAGTAATAGAGAAAATTGATTTGGCTTCCCAAAGCTATTAAATCTTCTTCATTTGTTAATATATCCTAGTTTAGGAGGATAGTTAAATGTATCTGAAAATTATCTCTCCCCAGGTCAGACACCTGTGTAGGGATATAAAGGTGGCAGAGTAGTGAAAGGATAGTGTGTTTGGGTTCTGGATTTGCTCTACTGAACTAAAAGTGACAGTTGAATGAAACAGTGGAATGAAACGAATGACAGACTTTTAAAAAGTAACTATCACCTAAAAAGAGTGTATAAAGTACCTGCCCAAATAAGCCTTTCTAAAAGACTTATAGCACTCATCTTTAGGTAACTCCGCATCATTTATTTTGCAAAGTATTGAAAGGTATCTTGGAAACTGGAAAGAGGAAAAAGTACCTGTCTATTGCTAATAAATACCTAAGCCCTGAAATAATGACTTAAAGAAATGATAAATAATACTTTAAAAAAGCATGATTTCCTATATGGCAACACATTTAGGTATATTTTACTTGTGAATATTTTGATTCTTTATGGTTCTTAAATATTTTTTTTGCCAAAATTTTCTCACTAAGGAAATAACTCCTGGAAATGATTTGTATGAACAGAATTTATATATGTGTATAGCAACATATCTTCTTAAATATGTTGATATGATTTTAAAATTTTAGACAAGTAAGAAATAAACTTACTCTGATAGAAAGGATAGAAATAGTTATTTCTTAAATAAGCTAAGAAAACCTGTATTTAAAAATCATTTTAAAACATGAATGAAAGAGAAGTTTTTTTATCTGTGGGAACATTCTCAACTATGTGTTTCTTTATGTAGAGCAAATGTCCAAAATATCTACATTGTAGCTGAAGTTGTCATGTGTTTTGATAACACATTTATAATACATTCCATTAGTGAAACTGTTATACATTTTGGTATCTTGTTTTATAGTTAAACAAAAGTGAGGTTAAGTTATGAGTAGTCTACTTTTTAGCATCTACTGTCTAATGTAACAAGTTTAGAAATAATCATTCTATGATCAATTAAAATATGTGCTTTATCACTCAAATTGTCTATGTTTTTGAAGGTGCTTATTACATCTGATTTCTAAAAATGCAAGGCATATAAGACCAAATATTTCAATTTCATGCTTTACATTGTTTTATTTGCTAAATGCACACATTTAAAGACTATACTAAATATGTTTGTATGCTTGGATGTATCTGAAGTTCCATCTCCTTTCATCACCCTAAACTTTTCTTCCTGTACATTAAATGAAAATATATTTAAATATGCTTACTACAGTATATGTATATGTGTATATGTACGTGTACATATATGTATATGTATATGTATATGTATATGTATATGTAAATGTATATGTATATGTATATGTATACACTATAGATAACCACAGAATATCTTGCCAGGGAGTTTTCCTTGTTATTTCCATTCCAGCCTGAACTTTCACATACAATAACTAAGTATTTTGATGTTGAGGTGGATCGGTTTAGTTATATTATCACTTTTACATTACCTGGAGTATATATTTTTCTTTTTGACTTGAGGAATTTTTTAAAAAAGAAAAAAAAAGTAACAGTAGAGAAGCAGTAAACCCATGTTGAGGAATACATTGCATATATATTTGGTAACATTTCTATTCATGCTATATACTTCAATACATATATATTTATTTATTATACAAGTATCAACTTATAAATAACATACAGTATGCCTTCAAGATAATTCTGACATTAATTTCCAATACTGAGTAGAATAAATGTCTTAGCTTGGAGACAAATTCATTTGTGAATTTGGATATTTCTCCTCTTATATTGCTCTAATAATCACAAGCTGTTCTTCTTTACCCCATATTGATCCACATAATTCCAGTGTTGCAGGGTCACTTTCTCAGATCAGAGCTGACCTACTAATCATCACTAAAGCCTTGCCTACTACAGTTGCTCAAAATTTAGTTCCTATAGCTTAGTGACTTTAAACACTGACTATGCAAACTTTGGCAAATGCATTAATTTCTACTGCTAATTATTCTTCTGTTCCTGTTTGCTGTGTGCATAAATTCTGCCACAGAAGAAAAAGTTGTTTCTTTCTACTGCTAATGTGAATGCATTTTGCTTCTACTTTCTATAAAATTTCTGTCATACCTTTCATAAAAGATCTCTGATATTTATAAAAGGCCTTTGGCAGTTCTTGTGGAAAGAGTTGTTATGAACTATTCTGACTTATGCATGAAATTAATTATCTTAGGCTCAGTGTTACCTGAGTGCTACTTACCTCCCCCGTTACCTTTGATCTCTTTCAGTCATTTTAGGTATTCCTCTTCCGAAAGTCTTCCTGGATTTAGTCTATATATTTATAGACATAAAAACTATCTGCTTGGGACTTTTGGCTTTTGCTGAATAAATATATATGGGTTTCACAAAAGCCTTCCTCAATTCAGTTATTTATCGATCATTCCTGGAACTAGGGAAAGATCAAAGAGCTTATGTTCCATCTATACCTGAGACAAAAGGTAACCTTTTAGACTTTGTTCAGTGAACACTGAACATGCTGATAAAGCACTAAGAAATGATTATCATTTAGTAAATGTTTGATAAATATTAGTTAATATTATAATTAATATTTATTCTTAAACTATAAGTTAGAAAGCTACAAAATATTTTTTGTAGTGTGGGGTTTTCTTTTAAAGGTTACTATGTGTGCCATGTGGATACTGAATGTGGCTAAATGTGATAATAAGGGGATAAGTAATTGAGAGAGTAAAGATAGTACTCTAAAACACTTTCCAAAGAAATATCATGTCCAAATTATTAAATTCTGTCATTATGCTTGTGAGTGAGGAACTTATCTTAGTGGATGAAGGACTTTTTGTCTGGGTGTGTTGGGTAGCTGAAATATAAAGAAAGTAACTAATTGCAACAAAAATAATCACAGCAAAATATCCATTAAGATGACAATATAAAAACTATTTACAAATCAGGCAAAGAATGGATATGTTTTCACCTACTGAAGCCAAAATAAATTATCTGATTTATTACTTTATCTGATAATGTTTAAATTTGTCATATATATTTTTCATATATATATATTTATATATGAATGCTATATATAATATAAATATATATATAAACATTTGTCATATATATATTTTCAAATAAAAATTTATTTGTTTTAGAGAATGGCAGGGGGAGGGGCAGAGGGAAAGAATCTCAAGCTGGCTCCATGCTGAGTGCAGAGCCAGAGGCAAGACTCCATCTCAGAACACTTAACCAACTGAACCACCCATGCACCTTAAATTTGTCATATTTCTTTCTTTTTTTTATTTTTAAGATTTTATTTATTTGACAGAGAGAAACACAGCTAGAGAGGGAACACAAGCAGAGGGTAGTGAGAGAGGGAGAAGCAGGCTTCCTGCCGAGCAGGAAGCCCTATGTGGGACTCAATCCCAGGTCTCTGGGATCATGACCCGAGCAGAAGGCAGTCGCTTAACCAACTGAGCCACCCAGGCACCCCAATTTGTCATAATTCCAAACCTTTCTACCTCTTACATACATCAATCTAGAAAAATAGTTATTATTTCTAGATATATAAACTTTATAAAGTAAAAAGAACACATTTACACTCTGAAAAAATTTCAGAATTTATCATATAGAGTAATCCTGTGCATTAGTAGCATCTTGGTATGTTCCCATTTTTACATGTTAAATATGTGTGTACATGTTATTATCCCTTCAATTTAAATCATGACTATAATCTTGAGCTAAGCAGTGTGCTGCTTAAAAAACAACAACAACAACAAAAACACCTCTAAATTGCTCTTATCAAGTAAATTCTGAATTAGACAGTTTCCCAAAAAATTGATTAACAGGTTTACCTCATAAAGTGTCAGAATAGCAGGAACTCTTATTCCTTTAATTTCAAGAGTCTATCCCTTTTTATTTTAGTTTGTTTATATTTGAGTGTAATTGACACCCAATGTTACATCAGTTTCAGGTGTACAGCATAGCATTTCAGGTTCCCTGTACGTTATGCTCTGCTCACCCCAGGTTTAACTGCCATCTGTCACCATACAACACTGTTACAATGCCATTGACTATATTCCTTATGGTGTGCCTTTCATTCTCATAACTTACTTTATAACTGGAAGCTGTTATTTCCCACACTCCGTTTTGTCCATCCGTCCTTTCCCCTTCCCTCTGGCAATCATCAATTCTCTGTATTTATCAGTCTGATTCTGCTTTTTGTTTGTTTATTCATTTGTTTTTCTTTTCTATTCCACATGAGTGAAATCATGTGGTATTTGTCTTTCTCAGTCTGACATATTTTACTTAGCATAATATCCTCTAGGTCTCTCTGTGTATCAAATGACAATATCTCATATGTGTTTTATGGATGCATAATATTCCATGGTATGGATACACCACATCTTCTTTATCCATTCATATATCAATGGACATATAGGTTGGTTCCACCTCTCCACTACTGTAAATAATACTGCAACAAAAATTAGGAGGGGCATATATCTTTTCTAATTACTGTTTTTATTTCCTTTGGTATATACTCAGGAGTGGAATTACGAGATCATATGGTATTTCTATTTTTAATTTTTTGAGGAGAATCCATATTGTTTTCCATGGTGGCTTAGTCAATTTACATTCCCAGCAAGGATCACAAAGGGTTCCCTTTTCTGTACATTCTTACCAGCACCTGTTATTCCTTGCCTTTTTTATTTTAACCATTCTGTCAGGTGTAAGATGATATCTCATTATGGTTTTGATTTACATTTTGCCCTGATGATTGGTGATGTTGAGTACCTTACTTTATGTCTGTTGGTCATCTGTATGTCTGTAGAGAAATGTCCATTTGGGTCTTTTACCCAATTTTTAATTGGATAGTTGTGGTTTTGCTATTGAGCTGCATATATCCCTACTGGAATATCATTTGCCAATATCTTCTCCTATTTATGGGGTTACCTTTTTGTTTTGTTGATGGTTTCCTTTGTTGTGCAAAAGCTTTTTTATTTTGATGTGGTCCCAATATTTTATTTTTGCTTTTGTTTCTCTTGCCTTAGAAGACATATCTAAAAATGTTGCCTCACTGATGTCAAAAAAATTACTGCCTATCTTCTCATACAGCATTTTAATGGTATTTTAGGTCTCCTATTTAGGCCTTTAATCCATTTTGAACTTTTATTCTTTTCGCCTAGCTCTCCAGTTTTCCCAGCACTGTCTGTTGAGGACACAGTCTCTCCCCATTGTATGTTCTTTCCTCCTCTGTTGTAGATGAATTGACCATTTAAGTGTGGATGTATTTTTGGATTTCTATTCTCTTCTATTGATCTATGTGTCTATTTTTGTGTCGGTACAATATTGTTTTGATTACTACAGCTTTGTAGTATTCTGAGGCCTGTATTACCCTGGTATCCAAACCAGACAAAGAAAGACATGATAAAAAAAGAAAAGAGGCCTGATAAACATAGATATAAAAATCCTCAACAAAATAGTCACAAACCACACTTAATAATACATTAAAATGATCATTCACCATGATGAAGTAGGATTTATTCTGGGCATGCAAGGGTGATTCAATATCTGCAAATCAGTGTGATACACACCACATCCACAATGCAGAAGAACCTATACCTCTTAAGTGAAGCTCCAAGTATATGCCGCCAAAAATCAGTATCACAGTAGAAAGTCCAGTTTATATGTTAAATTCAGGGTATTAATATACTTTGACCAAAAATACCAGTATCTTAGGGATTAAATTATTTAATACTGCTTCATTTGAGACAAATTCAGACAAAAAAGAATTACAGAAACCTGAAGCAAAGCTGCTTTGTGTCAGTGGCATAAGAATAGTTCGCTAGTAATTCTTCCTACAGCTAGAAGAATATGTGATTCTTAATATTTAATTTTGAGGATAGTTACATTGTTTCAAAGCTTGCTAAGAGATTTTAAATTTTACATAAAATGAAGTTTCATTTAAATTCAATATCCTATTTATTCCTACCCTTTCCCTACCTGCCATTCCTCTCCAAGTTCTTTTCCACTATTTCTTTTATTTATTTATTTATTTATTTATTTATTTATTTATTTGACAGAGAGAAACATAGCTAGAGAGGGAACAGAAGCAGGGGGAGTGAGAGAGGGAGAAGCAGGTTTCCCACTGAGCAGGCAGTCCCATGTGGGGCTCAGTCCCGGGTCTCCAGGATCATGACCTGAGCTGAAGGCAGTCGCTTAACCAACTGAGCCATCCAGGCGCCCCTTTTCCACTGTTTCTACTTACATTACATCCTGGTGAATGAATGTACTATCTACTTCTCAATATGCCTCATCACCATCTCACTTTCATATATAAATATAACCAAAGGCTTCATTTCTTACAAAATAAGAGTTAAGAATTTCTTTTCCTTAGAATACTTCATTAATTCATCATTTTGCAGCCTGGAAAAATTTAAATCACCTAAAGCATCAGTCAGTTCTGTGTGCTAAATGTATATAATTGTTGGTTTACTTCTGGGCTTTCTGTTCTGTTCTATGGATATATGTATCTGTTTTTGTGCCTGTACCATTTCGTTTTGATCACTACATCTCCATAATATAACTTGAAGTCTGGAATTGTGATACCTCCAGTTTTATTTTTCTTTTTCAAGATTGCTTTGGCTATTTGGGGTCTTTTGTGATTCCATACCTATTTTAGAATTTTTTTTGTTGTTTTAGTTATTTGAGGAATGTTCTTGGTATTTTGATAGGGATTGCATTAAATCTGTAAACTGCTTTGGGCAGTATGGTCATTTTAACAATATTTGTTCTTCCAATCCATGAGCATAGAATACCTTTCCATTGTGTTATCTTGAATTTCTTTCATCAGTGTTTTATAATTTTTAGAGTATATGTTTTCACCTCTTTGGTTAAATTTATTCCTAGATATTTTCTTATTTTGGGTACCATTTTAAATAGGGTTGTTTTCTTAATTTCCTTTTCTGCTGCTTTGTTATTAGTGTATAGAAATGCCATGGATTTCTGTACTTGATTTCCTGTGACTTTACTGAATTAATTTATCAGTTCTTTTTTTTTTTTTTTTAAAGATTTTATTTATTTATTTGACAGAGAGAAACACAGCTAGAGAGGGAACACAAGCAGGGGGAGTGAGAGAGGGAGAAACAGGCCTCTTGCCGAGCAGGAAGCCCGATGTGGGGCTCGATCCTGGGTCTCTGGGATCATGACCTGAGCTGAAGGCAGTCGCTTAACCAACTGAACCACCCAGGCGCCCCTAATTTATCAGTTCTAGTAGTTTTTTTGGTGGAATCTTCAGGGTTTTCTATATGGAATATCATATCTGCAGGTAGTAAAAATTTAACGTCTTTGCCTATTTGGATGCCTTTTATTTCATTTTGTTGTCTGATTGCTGCAGCTAGGACTTCCAGTACAGCAATGTTGAATAGAAGTGGTGACAATGAACTTCCTTGTCTTGTTTCTGACCTTAATGGACAAGCTCTCAGTTTTTGGCCAGTGAATATGAAATTCACTTTGGGTGTTTCATACCAGGCCTTTATTATGTTGAGGTTTTTGCCTCTAAACCTACTTTGTTCAGGGTTTTGTACTTTTTCAAATACTTTTTCTGCATGTATTTAAATATCACTCATATGTGGAATATAAAAAATACCACAGAAGACCACAGGGGAAGAGAGAAAACAGAATGAGAAGAAATCAGAAAGGGAGACAAACCTTGAGAGACTCTGGACTCCAAGAAACAAACTGAAGGTTACAAAAGGAGGGGGTAGGGGGTGGGGGAACTGGGTGATGGGTATTACGGAGGCACGTGTTGTGATGAACACTGAGTGTTACACACAACTGAAGAATTGTTGAACACTACATTTTAAAACTATTAATGTATCGTATGTTGGCTAACTGAACATAGTAATAATTATTTATTATTGATGTAATATATCATATTGATTGGTTTGTGAATATTGAACCACCCTTGCATTCTGAGAATAAGTCCAACTTGATCATGGTGAATGACTTTTTTTTTCTTAAGATTTTATTTATTTGACAGAGGGATAGATCAAGGGTAGGCAGAGAGGCAGGCAGAGAGAGAGGGGGAACCAGGCTCCCTGCTGAGCAGAGACCCCGACGCAGGCCTCAATCCAAGGATCCGGAGATCATGACCTGAGCTGAAGGCAAAGGCTTTAACCCACTAGCCACCTAGACGCCCTCTCTCCCTTTTTTTAATGCATTGTTGGATTCAGTTTGCCAATATTGTGAGAATTTTATATCTATGTTCATCAGACATAGTGGCCTATACTTATCTTTTTTTTGTGGTGTTTTATCTGGTTTTGGTATCAGGTTCAGGCTGTCCTCATAGAATAAATTTGGAAGTTTCCCTTCCTTTTCTATTTTTTTGGAGTAGTTTGAGAAGATTAGGTATTAACTCTTCTTTAAATGTTTGGTAGAATTCATCTGTGAAGCCATCTGGTCCTGTACTTTTATTTACTAGGAGTTTTTTTTGATTACTGATTCATTTTCATTGCTGGTATTCAGACTGTGCAAATTTTCTATTTCTTCCTGATTTAGTTTTTTTAAGTTTTATGTTTCTAGAAATTAATCCATTTCTTCTAAGTTGTCCAATTTTGGGGGCATAGATTATTCATAATATTCTTTTATAATCATTTATGTTTTTGTGATGTCAGTAGTTATTTAACCTCTCTCATTTGTGATGTTTGAGCCCTCTCTCTCATTTACTCTTTGTTGTTGTTGTTGTTGATTGTTTCAAAGAACTGCTCCAGGTTTCATCTATCTGCTCTAAAGTTTTGGGGGTTTTTTTATTTGTTTGTTTGTTTTTAGTTTCTCTATCATTTATTTCTGCTTTAATCTTAATTATTTCCTTCTTCCTGTTGGTTTGTTTTTTTTTGTTTTTTTGTTTTTTTTTTCCCTCTAGCTCTTTTAGATGTAAGGTTAGGTTATTTGAGATTGTTCATGTTCTTTGAGGTAGGCCTATATGTCTATCAATTTCCTTTTTAGAACTGCTTTTGCCACATCCCAGAGATTTTGTACAATTGTGTTTTCATCAGTAGTCTTTTTAGAAATAGATCATCTAGTTATAGAATCATAAGGAATATCATTACCCCAAGTGCAGATGTTCTAATACTTATCATTGATTTCCTGTAATAATTCTCTGTATTATATATCATATGTAATAACTTATTATATATTGTGTAGTATATTTACATATTAATAGAATAATATTAATAATTTATAAGGATTTTACACAATACACTTATTACTGTTCTATATACTTATTATTGATTTGGTTTTGTGTACCCAAATTTTCTTTAATCACTACATTCAGCTTCAGTATCAAAAGATCTTTTTAAATTTTTTAAAGATTTTATTTATGTATTTGAGAGAGAAGGAAAGAGTGAGTTGGAAGCAAAGGAATCAAACTGACTGAGCCACCCAAGCACTCCTCAAAGTTTTCATTCTGGATAATTTCAGCAGGAAAAAAAAAAAGTTTTATTGAAAGTATATGTGATAACTCAAAGTGTTTCTAGGAAGACAAGGATCATGGTTGGAAATCATGCAGGCTAGAACAGTGCCTCACATCAAATCACAAACCTGGTCCAGTGAAGACTTACCACTGTTGTCACTGGGATGGTCATACAGCTAGAGTCACAGCAGCCCATACGGCTGTCTGCCACACTGCTGCCATTGTTACCTTTGGAAGCCAGGTCTGTGTATCACTTCTTGATAAGCATCTGTTTAAGTATTTGCTTTAGTTTTAAATCAGTTAATCAAGACTCGGTCCCACTTCATCATAAGGAAATAAAAGCCATCAATTCAATAGAATATCATCTTTGCTAGAATAAAAGCAGTGTGTAAGTCATGCTTATATAAGATGTTAACTTTAGGGGAAACCGAGTAATATGGAAATTCTCTATACTACCATTGCAACTTTAATGTAAATCTGAAATTATTCTAAATACAAGGTTTATTGAAGAATAAGTGTGCTTAAAATATGACACCATGATGTTGAATACATTTTGTAGTACATTTCTATTCATAGGTATTTATTAGCTACTTATAGAGCATAGCAGAATTCCAGTAGTTACAAGTAGCTGCAGACATTATTTTTTTAGTAACATATATTTCAAGCTCAAAAAAAAAAAAGCTAATACAAAGTGGATCAATGATCCAGTAATTGATTTTACTAACTTGATTTTTCTAATTTTAATGAATCAGTCATACAGCATCCACAAAGAATCTTTCTAAAATCAAATACTATTATATTACTTATAATCTCCTTCCTGCTTACCTCTCCAGTCATCACCCCATACACTTTTCCCTTAAACATTCTTCTCTATGACAAGGAAAATGCTCATTTTCCCAAATAGTTCATGCTTCCTCATGTCTATAAGATGTTTTTTTATGATCCCTCAGTTCTCCATCTGTGATGCTATAATGCTTTTCTCCCTACTCTATGTAGCCTGCCTCGTATCCATTTTCATTTGTCTTTAGCTGGTTTCTATATATCATTTGCACCTGAGTTTCTACATTATGTTTTCTAGTCAACACAAACCCCTTTTGAACTATTTCAAGATGAGATTATATATGCTCTTTCTCAATCTCTTTCAAAAATGTTTTATCATATTATTAAAATAAGTACTGATTATATTTGACTTTCCTACTAGCCTGGGAATATCATGTAGAAGGGGACTATATTATTGTGTTCCCAGTGGGTAGCACAGTTTCTGCTAATAGTAGGCTTTACTGACATTTGATCACTAAATGAATGAATAGAAAATTGTGTGCTATGCAATGGATTTTGATTCTGAAGGTAAATGTCCTAAAAAAGATACATATTGTACTGAATTAAGGTTTAGAGAGGATATGATTTGTATCCTCTGTTTCTAGGACATCTTGATTAGAAGCTCTGAAGCAAGTAATGATGATCAGTCAATATTTAGGAAGGTAAGGAAAAGAAGAAAAGTACAAAGGAATAGAAGAAAGTGATACAGATGTATAACAGAAGGGGTAGAATATACATTTAATAAAATAATACATTTTTGAGTTGGAAGAAAACTTAAAAACTGTAAATTTATACATAGGGACGTTTTGTTTCCAAAATATTCAGTGCCATCTTAAAGACATATATATGAGAAGTTAGTGGTAGAATGAAAGAATGTTGGTTCTCAATTCACTTGAGTTTCTTGATTCTCAAGCCAGAGCTCATTTTAATTATATCAAGTGGACACAAGTGTATGGCTTATGGCATGAATATTTTGAGGAAAGGAATTGCCTAAAAATAACTTGATCAAACATGTAAAAAATATGTTAAACTGAGACTTAATTTTCCAAGATTATATGTTTTGTATTATAAAAAGTTTTTCAACCAGATAAAACTTTGAAGATGACTTTGAAGATGTGATAAAAGCACTAAATTCCATGAAAAATGTGGGATATGATGGTTTGAATTTATTCTGAATTTAATGTTTGAATCAGGGCTTGGAGACATTTACCAAATAGACTTCACCTCTAAATTCTGATTCCAAGTCAGTTGAAAAAACGAACATGTCTCAGGACTCTATTACTTCTAAATGACCATCCAGAACTCAGAGAACAAGTGTCAGGCCAGTCCAGACAAAGGTGAACACTGGCAAGATTTTGGAATAGGCAAATTTTCCTTTCATCTCTTTCCTTTGAGTAATTTTTCTTGTTCCAACCACTACCACTAACTTTAGTTTCTCACTTTTCCCTTATATTTCTTCAATATTCTCATAATATCCTTAACACCACGACCCCTTCACACTGGTATCCCTATTCTGACCTTCTCTTCCCTTACTTTAAACCCTTTGAAGTGTTTTACCTAATCCAAAATTACTTTCCTTATCCAGTCATATTTCCCTCTACTCTTTGATAGCTATTAAGAAGAAATTGAGGAAAGGACTTAAAGCATATTTTCATGAGTTGTATATCTTTATCCTATCTTTCACAATATCTCCTGTCCCAGAAAATCATATTTTAAATAGAATGTGTATGTAACTTATACTTAGAGGAATCTCTAAGTGAGTTTCAGAAAGCAAAATACAGTATTAGAAGAAAAAAAAACATCTTTTTTACCAGTGTGATCATATGCATAGACCACTCTTGCATGGGAATTTACCTATAAGGTAATTTTTCCTAAGGTGGTTGTTCAGATCAAGGGGAATGGACAGACTTTGTATCAAAATTATTGATAGGTACTAGCATACTACAGAAGTTTGAGGTTCACCCTCCCTATTATTTCAAGATTAAGAACTGTGCTCTGTTAAAAATCACTTTTTGAAGTTGATTCTTCGTATTGGATTTTTCTCTCCATATACTTCAAAAACCACAGATCCTCTAACTTGTGACAAGGATGATTTTTACACAGAGACCTTGATGTAAGGAGCACTGGGTGTTATATGCAACAGATGAATCACTAAACTCTACCACTGATACTAATAATATGCTATATGTTAATCAACTGAATTTAAATAATAAATAAATACATAGAGACCTCTGAGATAGTGGCACATTGGTCTCTGTGTATGTGTGTATTTTGCCCATGGGGTTATTACACTAAAGAAGGAATGGGAGATTGTGTGCCATTCCATCTGTATTTATTAGTTATTTATAGTCAACACTGTGAGGAAAGCTCTGAAATCTGAGAGTTTCTTATAAAAAAAGTCTAGGCAGTTGGGAGTATTCTGTAGTTTGATTTCCTTATAACAAGGTCATTTGTCTGGTGCCTGGGTGGCTCAGTAGGTTAAAGCCTCTGCCTTTGGCTCAGGTCATGATCTCAGGGTCTTGGGATCAAGGCCCGCATCCAGCTCTCTGCTCAGCGGGGAGCCTGCTTCCTCCTCTCTCTCTGCCTAATTGTGATCTCTCTCTCTCTGTCAAATAAATAAATAAAAGCTTTTAAAAATTAAAAAAAAACAAACAAGTCGTTTGTCACCTTCAGTAGCAAATCTCTTATGGGTCACCATAAGCTAGACCTCTTGCATCTAATTGTGTTTACAACTACAACTAAGATTGTTAAACCCCAAAACAAGCAAATGAAAGAACCACTCTGATGAATCATCTAAACATTACTACAAAACAAGATAATAAATTCTCATTCTGCCTCTTCCTTTGGGGGGATTTAAAGTAAATTTTCCTGTATATAATGATGTTTTTAATGTTGCATTTTCTACTATTTACTGCTTTTTAATTTTGTATTATTTGAGTATTATGTTATTTAGTACTCTTTGAAATCTGGCTTACTAAATGAAAAACAGAATAATTCTGTACTTAGAAAATAGGATATTTTTTTGTTTTTAGTACTCATTTTAAAATCTGTGTTGTGTTGCCTTCTAATATTTTTTCCTCCATACCTTTCCCACTTTATGATTTCTTGCTTTTTAAATTATATATTATATATATAAATTTTAATTGGATGGCGGGAAAAGCTAATGCATAGAAATGGCAGTTAGCAAGAATTTTACACTGAAACACTTGTGTTTAAACCACCCCAGGTATGAAGAGCACTCTGAGATATATGTGACCATTTCGAGGTTCCTATAATCCAATCTGATGTGGGCATAATAGACTACATTTAAATAGGTTGATGTTCAGTGCCTGGTCTGATTTGATAGGCCCATTCTGTTTTCTGAAGTGCCATGTCATTATCTCAAGAAATGTTTTAGACATGTTATTTTAACTACTTATTTCCATTCAGCTTTTGGAAGATTAAGATTTCAGGGTAACAATTTAAAATCTTTCATCACATGACTTTAGTTTTTAATGCTCCATCCTTAATTTGTTATACAGTTGAAAATGTTGCTAGATCCTGATTGTAAACAAGAGTACAAATAAACTTGATGAAAATATTAGTAGCTGAATGATTACTCTTCATCAGAAATAAACCATAGTATAGTACTCTAGGGTCCTGCTACCTTCTCACTCTATTTGAAAAGCAAATTGAATGTTCTGTAGTAGTTCTTTGAATTGATTTGATTTGATTAAAACTTAAAAATACATTAAATTAAGTCTGATTTACATGGATATCTGAAAGAAAGTATGACTTTATGTAAATAAAGGAATAGGTTTTGTATGATTTAATAGTTCTCATATTGCTTTAAATTATTTTTCTTATAATTCCCTGTTGTTTTGTTGTTGTTCAGAGAATGGTAAGAGGTTACCATATAGTTAACTTAACACATACCTACATGTCCCAATGGATAGAATAATCAGAATTCTTTAACCTACTGGGTGAAATACCTATACTATTTTTTGAAAGAACTGAGATTTTATGGTGTTAAAGTTTGATTTCTATTGACTTTTTTAGTGATTACAATTAGCACTGAAATTTTTACTACATTATTAAGATACAAATAAAAAAGGAAAAAAAAATATACCTTACTTAGAAGGGGACATGTGTAAAAGGCAAACCAGAATTATAGCTGATATAAGATATTTAGAAAGCTGCGTTTGTGTGTGCATGTATGTGTGCATACTCCATAGAATAATCAAATGGGAATAAGGAACATCATATTTAGGCTGTAAATTTAGATAGGATGAGCACAGTAGTCTTTGATAAGAATGTAATATTTGAAGAGCAGGCCATATGATTATCTAGGAAAAGAACATTCCAGACAGAGGAAACATCAAGGGCAAGCACCCTGAGAGGAGAGCATGCCTAACTTATTCAATAAAAAGCAAGGGGGTCATTGTGGCCAGGGAAGATCAGTGAAAGAGGGAGTGGTATTGATGAGTTCAGAATGATACCACCCAGTTAATGTAAAGCCTTGTTGACCTGTGTTAGGACTTCGGCTGTTACTGAGTGAAATGGGTAGTGAAGATTTTGAAGCAGAGCAGTGATATAATCTCATTTAAATTTTAATAAGAAGCTTCTACATTCAGGCAAAGTGGAGTGACAGGGATGAAACTTATTCTTTCACCTAAAACACCAGTGAGGACATGACTGGCAAAATATATGAAATAACAATTTTTAAGGCATTGGACATTTAGTTACATAGGATAGTGTCCCCTAATAGTCATGAAACAAATGAAGTGAGGGCCCTTGATTGACCCACCTGTCACACATGAACATTCCTGCAAGCAAACGCCAGCTACCTCTCTCTTTTGAAGAGAGAGAGAGAGAGAGAGAGAGGTGGGTATCCTAGGAGGCAAAGGCCTAGAGTTCACAGGGAAGAGGAATAGGGAGAAGGGAGCTGCACAAGTGTGTCTAGAGATCCACAGAACAGTCCTCTCTATTATTTATATGAGAACACTGAAGAGCAGTGCTCTGAGGAGACTATGCAAGGTAGCACATAACACTGTAAAATCACAGTGTCTGACATCCAACCAAAAATTGACAACCACTCAAAAAAGCAGGAAAATATCTATATTGAGGCTTAATATTATCTGAAACTATCCCAGTAGATGGCATTTATGATGGAATTAGTAGACAAGACAATTAGTTACTATAACTATATTCCATGAATTCAAGAAGCTAAAGGAGAGATTGAATATGTTAAGTAGATATATAGAAATTATAAAAAGACCTCAATGGAACTTCTAGTGATGAAAATTATAATGTTCAGATGATAAATACAATTATGAATAAACATTGCAAAATAGAAGATTAGTACATTTGAAGGTATAGCAGTAGACATCCACATGAAAGAGAGGAAAGAAAAGACTTCAAAAAATTAAACAAAACTGGGGCGCCTGGGTGGCTCCGTTGGTTAAGCAACTGCCTTCAGCTCAGGTCATGATCCTGGAGAGCTGGGATCGAGCCCCACATCAGGCTCCTTGCTCCCTGGGAAGCCTACTTCTCCCTCTCTCACTCCCCCTGCTTGTGCTCCTTCTCTCGCTGTGTTTCTCTCTGTCAAATAAATAAGTAAATAAATATTAAACAAAACATTACTAAATCAAGGGATGATTTCAAGCACCTTAACATGTAGGTGCCTAGCATTCTTTGAAGCAGACGTAAGAAAGAAGGGAACAGAATAAAAGAGTATTTGAATAATTATTGACCAAAACTTTTCCAAATTTGATGAAAACTATAAGAAACTCAGTGGAACTCAAGTATGAGGAGTGTGAAGAAAATTGTGAGGCATTTCTTGTTCAAATTTTTTAAAGTGATAAAGATTTTCAAATTAGCCAGATTTTTTAAGAAGGATGTATTATGTATAGATGAACAAAGATAAGGATGAAAGCAAATTTCCCATCACAAACAACACACGCCATGAAACAGTGGATTGCCATCTTTAAAATACTGGGGAAAACAAACAAACACAAAAAACCCTTAACTTAGAATTTTTTGCCCAGTGAGAATAACTTTAAAAAAAAGATGAAGGTATTTTCAGACATAAAAAAAATGAAAGAATTCATTCTCAACAGATCTGCAATGATAAATGCTAAAGGACTTTAATGAGATGGAAGATGGGGATCTGAAACTACACAAAGGAAAGGAATGATCACTACATGGGTAAAGACACAAACTTTTCTAATTTTAAAATTTCAAAAATAAAGTTGGCTGTTTGATAACAGTGCATTCTGGGGTTTATAACACATGTCTAAGTAAAACGTATGACATCAGCCAAAAGGATGGGAGAGAAATGGACATATACAGTTGTAAAGTTTTTATACCATAAACAATGTGGTCCAATATTATTTGAAGTATGGTGGTGATAAATTAAAGATGTATATTTTTAATCCGCAAAGAAACACATACATAGAACTATAGCTAATAAACCAATAATAGAAAATGGAATCACACACACAAAAAAACTGAGGGTTCCTGGAGTGGAGGGGGTAGGAGGTATGGGGTGGCTAGGCGATGGACA
Source organism: Spilogale gracilis (assembly GCA_004023965.1). Classification (NCBI taxonomy): domain Eukaryota; kingdom Metazoa; phylum Chordata; class Mammalia; order Carnivora; family Mephitidae; genus Spilogale; species Spilogale gracilis. The sequence goes on along the minus strand of PITA01009607.1, from coordinate 26,847 downwards.
TTAGGGAAGGTATGTGCTATGGTGAGCACTGTGGATTTTGTAAGACTGATGATTCACAGACCTGTACCCCTGAAAGAAATAATACATTATATGTTAATTAAAAAAAATCAAAAAAATAAAAATAAAAAAGAAGGCAAAAAAGGAACAATGGGAACCAGAATACATGGGGAAAATAAAATGCCAAGAGCAAGATAATAGATGTATGGTCAACAATATCAGTAATCACATGAAATATAAATCTTCCAAATTCTTTGATAAAACAGACAAAGAGTGGGACACCTGGGTGGCTCAGTTGGCTAAGTGACTGCCTTCGGTTCAGGTCATGATCCCAGATTCCCGGGATCGAGCCTTGTGTCAGGCTCCCTGCTTGGCAGGAGGCCTGCTTTTCCCTCTCTCACTCCCCCTGCTTGTGTTCCTTCTTTAGCTGTGTTTCTCTCTATCAAATAAATAAATAAAATATTTTTTTAAAAAAAGGCAAAGAGTGACAATACGGATAAAAAATAAAAAAGAACCAAGTATCTGCTCTTTCCTAGAAATCTTAAACTGTGAAGACATAAATAGGTTAACAGTAAAAGCATGATAGTAAAAAAATGCTAGGATAGGGGCACCTGGTGGCTCAGTTGTTAAGCATCTGCCTTTGGCTTAGGTCATGATCCCAGAGTCCTAGGATCAAGCCCCACATCGGGCTCCCTCCTCAGCAGGAAGCCTGCTTCTCCCTCTCTCACTCCCCCTGCTTGTGTTCCCTCTCTAGCTATGTTTCTCTCTGTCACATAAATAAATAAAATCTTAAAAAAAAATGCTAGGGCAACAATATTAACCTCTGACAAAGGAGACAAAGAATATTGCCAGCAGTAGAAGGATATTTCCTAATGACGAAAGGGTCATTTCATCAAGGAAGCCTAATAATCCTAAAGATTTATATAACTAATAACACCTTCAAAATGCATGAGGGTGGGAGGGATGTTAATGACTCACAAGCAGAAATAAGCAAATTCATAGTTATAGTTAAAGACTTCAAACCCATTTTTCAATAATTGATGAAAAGTAAACAGAACAACATAAACACTTGATAATGTAAGAAATAATAAAGATTAGAGCTTTAAAAAAAGAAAAAATGAAATAAGAAGTAGGAAAACAACTCAGTGAATCAGTGAAACTAAAGCAATTTCTTTGACAAGATCAATAAAATTGATAAACCCCTGGCCAGACTGTTATGCTAAAAGGAGGGAGATACAAATTCCATTACCTGGAATGAGAAAATGGCATCAATATGGAAATGATTTGTATATAAAAGATAATAAGACTACAAACAATAGCTTACCAATAGAGTAGATGAACGTAGTCGAAATGGACAAATATTTTAAAAGACACAAATCCAAAGTTCACTGAAAGGAATGGATAATTTGAATAGTCCTATATTAAAGGAATTAATATATAGCTAAAACTCTATACACACAAAGAAAACCACAGGCTTAGATGGCTTCCCTGTGATTATCAACAAATATTTAAGAGAGTAGTAATATGTCAATCATACACAAACTCTTAAAAATATCAAAGGGGAGAGAATTACTTCTATACTCACTCTACAAAGCCAACATCAGTGTGACACTAAAACTAGACAATATCATTACACAAAAAGAAAACCACAGAGCAACTTTCTTTATGAATGTAGATGCAAAATTTCTTAAATTCAACAATATATTTTGAAAACTAATATTTCACAGCCAAATGGAGGCTATCTCAAGAAAACAATGTTGGTTAAATAAATATGAAAGCAATCAATGCAATTCCATGTAATGACAGAGCAAAATAGAAACATGATGTTACTTTCTCAATTGGTAGGAAAAAAGCCTTTGACAGTAACTGTATTTCCTTATAAAAGTTCTCAACAAAGAAAAGAAGGGAGTTCCCTTAACCTAGTTTAGAACACTTACAGAAAACCTGCAGCTGATATTGTACTGGCCAAAGATAGTGCTTTCCAACTACCATCAGGAAAAAAGCAAAGGTATCTGCTCTCACTACTTCTATTCAGCTTTGTACTAGATATTCTAGCCAATGCCAACAAAGGGAAGAAATATAAATAAATAAAAGACATCTAGATTAGGAAAAAGAAGTAAAACTCTTTTTTTCCCTTTTTTTTGCAGATGACATAGTTTATGTAAAAAATTTTATGAAATCTACATAAAAATATTCTAGAACTATTAAATGAGTTTAGCAAATTTGCAGTCCAGAAGATTAATATACAAAAATCACTTTCAGAGCACTTGGGTGGTTCAACCATTGAGCGTCTGCCTTTGGCTCAGGTCATGATCCCAGGGTCCTGGGATCAAGCCCCGCATAAGGCTCCTTGCTCAGTTGGAAGCCTGTTTCTCCCTCTCTCACTCCCCCGTTTGTGTTCCCTCTCTCACTGTGTTTGTCTCTGCCAAATAAATAATGTCTAAAAAAAAATTACTTTCTCCTATATAATGACAACAAGCAATCAAAGTTTAACATACCATTTACAATAGCATAAAAAGATATGGATAAATCTGTCAAATTATGTGCAAGAGCTACACTCTGCAAACTACCAAACATTGCTGAGAGAAAGATCTAGGTAAATTAAGAGATACACTATATTCATGAATTAGAAGCTCTAATGTTGTTAAGATGTCAGTTCTTTCCAAATTGATCTGTGGATGCATTGCAATCCCAATCAAAATTCAAGTAGGCTTTTTTTGGTGGGATGGGTAGAAACTGACAGGCTGGTTCTAAAATTCACACAGAGATAAAAAGGGCTGTGAGTAGTCACAAAAACTTTGAAAAAAGTGCAGTGCTTGAGAAGTAACACTACCTGACCTAAAGAATTATTGTCAAGCTATAGTAAGTATTTCAATGAGATATTGACTTCTTTGCATCAGATTGAGAGATCAATGGATCAAAAATGAGAGTTTAGAAAGAGACATATATATATACATATATGTATAATGTATCTTATATAAAAGACATATATATGTATATATAAATATATACACATTTTGATTTTTGACATGTTAAAGTTATTCAGTGGAAAAAAGGATAATCTTCTTGACAACTAGTGCTAGAACTGAATATGTACAAAAGATAAACTGATTCATACCTCACACCATACACAAAAATTAACTTATCAAATTTTTTCTGTATTCTAATTGAAATGATAACTTATTGAAAATAGTATAATTTGTCTTAATGTTAGAAATACTTTACAATACACAGTTTTTGTAACTGATTTTAATAGGAAGCTAAATGTAATTGTTCATTCATCCATTTAGTAAACTATTTGTTGAGTCCTGATAGGCAATGCAATTACAACAAAGAACAGGATAAATATAGTCCCTCTGCCACCTTATTGTGAAGAGAGGGATTATGTCCTCTATATTTTCTCACAATTGAAAATTAAATATTTGCATGACTAAATCTATTTGTTACAAGCACATTACTATAATACATCCAAATTTCATGTGAAAATACATATATGTCACCTTCAGAAAACATGCATGGAATAAAATTATATTAGCTGTTATTGCTTTAGAGACTAGCTCTCTGAGGAAAGGCTAGAGCTAGTAATGCTATAGATATAGTTTTGAATGAGGTTTCAGCAGAGAGACCATTAATACATCTCTTGTCATACGTATTATTTATTTATTTATTTGTTTGTTTGTTTGTTTGTTATTAAATATTTTATTTAATATTTGACAGAGAAAGAGAGATCACAGGTAGTCCGAGAGGCAGGCGGTGGTGGGGGGAAGCAGGCTCCCCACCGAGCAGAGAGCCTGATGTGGGGCTCAATCCCAGGACCCTGAGATCATGACCTGAGCTGAAGGCAGAGGCTTTAACCCACTGAGCCACCCAGGCGCCCTCTTGTCATATTTAAAACATGAACTCTACATCCCCAAATAGTGTAGATAGTTTATTACAAGGTTTACTAGTGAAGAAATTGAAATAAATAACACTTCATATCTGTTTTATAGGTCAACTGTACATGTATAATTAAAAATACATGACAATAAATTTTATGGAGAAATAATAAAAAGATCTATGAATAAAAATGTAATAATTTTTTAAAAGATCTGTGAACAGTTGAAAGTTTCATATATTATAATTTTATTTGATGTTCAAAGTGGGTAAACCCAAATCTTGTGTCAGTGATTTATTGCAAAATCATGTTTCTATAGACAAAAAGTAAAATGGGACTTTTTGAAATGAAATTGTTTATCAGGATAATTTAGATTTCAAAATTAGTATGGAAATAAACTGACTATAAATTGGATACATAGATTATATTTCTTTTAGTTTTGTTCACATTTCAATTGTTTGATTAATGATGGAATTATTGGATGAAGGATAAGCTCTCACTCCACCCCATTGTGATTTTTTAAAAGTTAAATATGTTTGAAATTGCTTAACTAAGATTTTTAAAGTATGTGTGCTGTATAACTATTATACACATATACAATATACACACACAAACAGAAATTGTGAGGAAATTTTAACAAAAGAGAGGAAGAGACAAAGGGGTTCAAAATCAAACACAGATGTGAGCCAATACTCATTATTTCTTTAATGAGGAGAAATTATAAATTGATCTGAAAATTAAATATATGTGCATTAAGCACATGTAAAATTTTCATTATGGAATGTGGGTTAAGGTATTATTTTTCAACGATTTTATTTATTTTTGAGGGAGAGAGAGAGAAAGCAAGAGAGAGAAGGAGAAAGAGCATATGACAGGGGAGGGGCAGAGTGGGAGGGAGAAAGAATCGGAAGCAGACTCCACACTGAGCACAGTCCGGGGTGCTCAGTGCAGGGCTTGCTCCTCCCTACCACTGGAAGATGAGCTTAAACCAAGAGTTAGATGCTTAACTGCCTGATCCACCCAGGTGCCCCTAGGTTAAGGTGTTCTAAATGTTATTTTTATATAGTTCAGCTTTTAAAACGATCCTTGTAAGAATTGTTAGAGGTAACTAGAATGAGAATTCCCCACATGATTATTAAATTCAATATTCTTATGTGTCAAATGGCCCGAATGAGGCTTCGTTTGGAATTTCTGTTTGGGTATTTGGGTATTTGCTAAACATTCCTGCAGCTACTGGTTCTGTCTGAGTTTCCGTTTCCTCCACTGCACCATGGAGATGCCACTAGTACCAAATTCATGATGGAGGTTATGAGTTAATATATGTAACTCATATATAAATGCCACATTTTTCTTATGTTTGCCATGGACTGAGATCTTAAAATTGAAAACTTAGATCATTCTAATCACTGGATCATTTTGACCACCGGGACTTGGTTTAATCTGGGCATCAAAACTCAGTGATAATGCTTACTTATTTGCAAATACATGTAGGCAAACCCTTCCCTTGAGTTTAAAATGTGTCTTTGGCAGTTTTTCTAAGTTTCTGGTTTTTTTGTTTTGTTTTGTTTTGTTTTCAGTTAGTTTTCCTGTTCAAAATGGCATCTGCATCAAAGGTGAAACTATTTACACTTGAAATGGGTATCACAGAAAAACCAGCACTCTTTAGGTGGCACTGTCTTGAATTCCCTTCCTTGATGAATACTAGAGAGCTACCATAATTCCAGCATTACATTATCATCTTGTCTTTGGTGCGTCAGCAATAATATTATGATAACGAAGTACCTGGAGTTCCTCATTAAAGAAGTCACTTGAATTAGTCAAGCACTGCATAAAACGTTGTAGAACATTTGCCAAGATATGTGTTTAGTAATGTTATATTTACATCAGGGTCACTTCATTTATTAAAGGCACTTGTGCTTTTATAAAAATTTACAGAAGTGTTAAAGTTGCTTTTCGTATATTGACAGTAGTATTATCCTGGCTGTTTCAAGGACCTCATTTCTTCGAGGTATACGTCTTCTCTTCTCACCCTCATGTAAAACGACAATGAGGACAACAAAAACAAGGAATTTGTGTGCTGAAACTGAAATGTGTTGAACCATTTGAGAGAGAATTGATGTAGTCAGCAAACAGGCCTGCCTGGTGTTTCGCATGTTGGGCTTGTAATAAAACTAGCAAAAAAATCGCAGGTGATCAGGAAATAGTGTTGTTCTTTCCGTTTTAACAGGCAGTATGCCAAACTGTTCAAAAGTTAAAGGGGATTTTTCTTGGCCCAAATCTATATAAAAGTCACAGAAGTTAGTTTAAAAACTGTAAATCGAATAGAATGATCAAAAAGGAAGATGAGTGAAAGTTTGAGAAACTTTACATTGTAGTTACTTCTTCCTACTAAACTGTGACTCAGGAGAAGAGTTATTTGCAAGCAAATATTTTATTTTGTTCTATTTTAAACTGAAAGCATGTCAATTTCAAACTGACTGGTTCTTCCAGGAGTTGTGGCATATGCAGGGAGAGCTGCTTTCCTTCACTGCCAATTCCCCCTGGTCTCTGCTTATTCTTTCTGCAGAGATCTGGGTGTTTATTACTAAGACTTTGTGATTATTTGAGATTTGTTGCCTACAGCCATATCCTTGTGCTTCCTTCTTATACTGTAACACCTGCAGGACATCTGGGGATCTTGCTAAAATGCAGGCTCTTATTCTGTAGGTCCAGGTTAGAGCCTGAAGTTATGCATTTGTAACAGATTCTCAGGGAATGCTAAGGCCAGGAAGACACAAAACCATCACCTCTATTTCATCTAAGCTTTCTTAGGAGTCTCTGACTCCTAATTTCTCAGATCTCCGAATCCAAATTCATAATTCTTACTACATAATCTACTTGGACGTCTGTCTCTGATTGCTTAAAACATTTTGGCATGTATCTGTCTCCTCACTTTTTTTTTTTTTTTTTTTTTACTTACGTGGACCACTATTTTCACCAGACCCAATTTATTTATAAAATTCTCACCCCAAGCTCCTCCATTCTATGCACATTTTTTAGTGTAGCACCAAGAAAGTAAAACAAATGCAAAGGAACTATGTAGAGAAATTAAAAACTTTATGTAAGCAGCATGGCATATTAGGAAATGCCATGTTTTTGGAGTCAGATTTTTCGATCCAAGTCCTCATTTTGTACTTTTTAGCTCTGTGAACTTTAGCACCTGATCTCTGGACCTCAGTTACCTCACTGAGAAACTAATATATGGAAGCACACTTTAAAAAAAAAAATATTTATTTACTTATTTATTTATTTGGCAGAGAGAAAGAGAACACAGCAAGGAGAGCTGGAGAGGGAAAAGCAGGCTTCCCATTGAGCAGGGAGCCTGATGCAGTAAGGTAGATACTTACCTAAGTCACCCTAGCCTCTTATGGAAGCATACTTAATAAATGCACCCAGTAGGTTTGTCTAAAAGATATATTTATAGACATTCTTATTAACAATATATATGGCAATGATAATAATTCATCAGGGATGTTGGCCTGCAGTTTTCCTTTTTAGTGGGTTCCCTGTGGGGTTTTGGAATCAAGGTAATGTTGGACTCATAGAAGAAGTTTGGAACTTTTTCTTCTTTTTGGGGGGAGCATTTTGAGAAGAATAGGTAATCACTTTTCTTTGAATGCTAGAATTTTCCTGGGAAGCTGTCTGACTCTAACCTTTTGTTTTTTGGGAGATTTTTGATTATTGACTCAATTTCTTTGCTGTTCATGGGTCTGCTCAGATTTTTCTATTTCTTCCTATTTCAGTTTTTGTAGTTTATAAGCTTCTGGAATGTATCCATTTCTTGTCCAATTTGTTGGTGTATAGTTTTCATAATATTCTCTTATAACTGTTTGTATTTCTGTGCTTTTGGTTGTAGTAATTCAATCTCTCATCACCCTTATTAATTAATATTTGCAAGCAAATAATAGAAGAACAAAATCATTACCTGATTAATTTAAAAGTTAAACTTGGATATCTTTGGTTGATTTTGTGTCCTCCACAAAAAAGTTTTTTGTATTAACACCTGGATTGACCTTTTTCACTGCCTTTTTTTTTTTGCAATATATCTTTATTTTTCATTTTGCATGGCTGAAACTTCATACCTATTAAATAGTAGCATCCCTCCCCCTAGATTTTCCTAGACTATTTCTTTTATTAACATATAATGAATGAATAGTTCCACTTCCTTTTGAGATCTTATATTTCTTCTTCCAAAAAGTCACAAGCTTTTAATTATAAAACATTTATATTCATTTTTACCCTTAAGTGCCTTTTGAAGTAAGTGAAAACTATTTTTAGGTCAACTTAATTCATCCTGTAGAGCTAATACTTAAGAATATGGAAATAAAAAAAATGAGAAAATAAATAGAAAATCAACACAACTGACTTCCCTCAATGAATTCTTGACATCGTAGTCCCTGAAAACTGAATGTCATAATATCCTTTATTCTTTCCTCTTGAAAAAAAAAAAAAAAGCACAAAAAAACCCACAAGTAACAAGAGTAGTACAGATTTTAAATTAGGTCCTATATCAGAGTTATATTAAGAAGATAGGAGAGAGGCAAAATAAAAAGTTGTCATTTTTCAAATATAAAATATAAATGTAGTGTCTTTCTACTTGTTGACATAGAGGTCTCAAAGAAAACTTTGGTTAATAATATGTTCTTAAAAATTGTGGGGTTTTTTTGAGGTGTACTTGATATATAAACTATATTAGTTTTAGGTAGATGACATGATTATTCAGCATATGTATATATTTCAAAATCATGTTTTGAATCATGTTAACTACAATATTAGTTAACACCTGTCATCATATATTAGTTACAATTTTTTTATGATGAGAACTTTGAAGATCTGCTCTTAGTGACTTTTAAATATGCAGTATAGTATTATTAAGTATAGTCATGTTGTACATTACATCCCTGTGACTTACTTATTTTATAAATGTTAAGTTGGTACCCTTTGAGTAGGTGAAGGTAGCCCCTTCACCCATTTTACCCACCCCAACCACATGTTTCCATTCTCACTAGCAGTGCACAATGTTTCCTTTTCTCCTAGTCCTCACCAACATTTATTCCTTGTCTTTTTGATGGATGTGAAGTGATAGATCATTGTGTTTGTTAAGCATTTCCCTGATGATTAATGATATGGAACACCTTTTCATATCCCTGTTGGTTGTCTGTATATCTTCTTTGAAAGAAAGGTCTATTCAGATCCTCTGCCCATTTTTTCGTTGGATTGTTTTATTTGTTGTTTTGTTTTGCTATAGAGTTCTGTGTATTTATGTATTTTAGATATTAACTCCTTATTAGATACATGATTTGGAAATATTTTCTTCACTCTGTAGTTTGCACTTTGATTTTGTTAATGATTTCCTTTGCTATGCAAAAGCTTTTCAGTTTAATATAATTTCATTTCTCTAATTTCGTTTTTGCTCTTTTTGCTTTTGCTGTCAAATCCAAAAAAATCATCATCAAGACTGATGTCAGGGAGTTTACTGCTTATGTTTTCTTCAAGAAGTTGTATTAGGTGTTATATTCAAGTCTTCATTTGGAGTTTATATTTGTATAGTGCCCCTGTTTTATTCTTTTGCACATGGCTGTCCAGTTTTCCCAATACATTTTTCTTGTTTTTTATTGTGTCATATTAGTCACCATATGATATATCATTAGTTTTTGATATAGGGTTCCAAGATTCATTGTTTCCCAATATTAACTGAGGACACAGTTCTTTCACTACTGTAAATTCTTGGCTCCTTTGTCTTAAATTAATTGATCATATATGTTTGGGTTAATTTCTGGGCTTTACAGTCTCTGTTCCATTGATCTATGAATCTGTTTTGATACCAGTACCATTCTATTTTGATTACTATAGCTTTTTTAATGTAGTTTAAATCAGGAAGTGAGATGCCTCAGCTTTGTGCTGCTTTCTCAAGATTTTCTCGGCTATCAGATTTTTCGAGGTCCCATATACATATTAGTATTGTTTGTTCTATTACTGTGAAAAATTCCATTGGAATTTTGATAGAGATTGCATTGAAGCTATGGATTACTTTAGGTAGTATAGACATTTTAACAGTATTAATTTTTTTTTAAAGATTTTATTTATTTATTTGACAGAGAGAAACACAGCTAGAGAGGGAACACAAGCATGGGGAGTGAGAGAGGGAGAAGCAGGCTTCCTGCTGAGCAGGGAGCCTGATGTGGGGCTTGATCCCGGGTATCCAGGATCATGACCTGAGCTGAAGGTAGTCGCTTAACCAACTGAGCTACCCAGGCGCCCAAATTTTTTTTAAGAATATTAACTTTTTAATCCATGAACACAGTATATCTCTCCATTTATGTGTTTTTTTTTTTTTTTTCAATTTCTCTCATCAGTGTCTTACAGTTTTCGATCTACAGGTCTTTCACCTCCTTGATTAATTTTTTTCCTAGATTTTTGTGGTTTTTTTATGTAATTGTAACGAAATTGTTTTATTAATTTCTCTTTCTGACAATTTTTTTATTAGTGTTTAAAAACACAACTGATTTTTGTATATTGATTTTGTATCCTGCAGCTTTTCTGAATTTATTAGTTGTAACAGTTTTTGGTGGAGTCCTTAAGATTTTCTAATATATAATACATAATCTGCAGATAGTGACAGTTTTACTGCATACTTTCTGATTTAGATTCTTTTTACTCATTTTTCTTGCCTAAATTCTCTGGCTAGGGCTCACAATATTATGTTGAATAAAATGTTGAGAGTGGGCATCCTTGCCTTGTTCCTGGTTTTAAATGAAAACCTTTTAGCTTTTCACCACTGAGTGTGATGCTAGCTGTGAACTTTGTCATATTTGGCTTGTATTATGGTGAACTATATTTCTTTTATACCTGCTTTGTTGAGAGTTTTTTTTTAATGATAGAGTTTGAATTTTGTCAATGCTTTTTCTCCATCTGTTGCAATAATCATATGATTTTTTTTCTTTTTTAATGTGATATATCATATTGATTAATATATCTTTAATATTTTTTCAACTTGACTATATGAAATGTGAAGCACCTGACACTGTCACTGTCATCTTCTTCTTTTTTTTTTCTCCCTTAACATTGCCAGTTCACTTTCATTCACAGGTGGTCAAAATTATTTTTGTTACCTAAAATGGAATTATAGACACCTAGTTTCTAGTTTTTTTAGGCTGAAACCAGAATGAACATCAATGAAACAAGTAACTGTTCAAAATGGTGTTAATAAATAATGCTCTCATATTGACTCATATCGAATCTTCTATTTTTTAAACATTTTATTTCGTCTTATTGTTAGATGGTTTTAGAGTCAAAGATCTGGGTTTAAATATAACCTACAACTTATTATGTCTGTGTATTTGCACAAGTTATGTAAACTTTTTAAATATCAGTCATTCTTTTATAAAACCTATATAGTAACACCTAGCCAGTGCAATCTTTATTTTTTATTTTTTTAATAAATTTCTTTTAAAGATATTTTATTTATTTGAGAGAGAGAGCAAGATAGACAGCAGGAGCTGCATGAAGAGCAGAGGGAGAAGCAGACTCTGTGCTGAGCAGAGAGCCTAATGTGGGGCTCAACCCCAGGACTCTGGGATCATGGTCTGAACCAAAGGCAGACACTTGACTCGCTGAGCCAACCAGGCTCCCCCAATACAACTTTTATAAAAGTAAAATTAAGTAATCTAATGAAGACCTTTTCCACAGTGTTTGATCTACAGGAGGGATCAATAGCAACTGCATTTCTGTTAATATTTGATCTTTAGAAAGCATTTAAAATGAAAGAGATAGGTCAACAAATGACTCTATTCTGTGGAAGGGGCTATTGAGGTTAAGAAATTAACCTATAGAAATCGTAGATTCTGGACTATAAACTGAGTCATGTGGGTCCTAATTAAAATAACTTTTATAATTATTTCTCAATTATATAATATGGATAATAAAAAGTAACATTTATTGTGTTTTAGCGACAGTTTTGTTTTTCATGTTTTACCATGTTCAGTCCTCAACCTTTTACTATTATCATTTGTCTTTTACAAATGAGAAAACTGGGGTGCTGAAGGACATGAAATTTGATGACTGTCATACACCTAGCAAATGGTAAAGCCAAGTTTTAAATCCAAGATAAAGTATTAGAGAAGCCAGGAATTGTCTCAGACTTAATTTCTATTCCATCACCAACTGAGACCATTGAACTTAGAATGTTCAGTATATATCCAATTAAATTCAGTGGTTTTTTTGAATACTTACTTTATTCTAGGCATTACCCCAGGCAGTTGTGAGTTGACAAACATGAAATAACATGATTCTTGCCCTTCAGTAACTTATAGTCCAATTGGGGAGAAATATATAAACATAAAATCTCAAATAAAACAATACATAATCTGGGGAAAAATGTATAGATCGAGATCAGAGGAAGTATGTTTAGTTCCAATCTGGGATTTATGGAAAATTTTCTGGAACAGATAACAATTCCTGTGAGTCTTGAAGGATCCTACCCAAGTGAAGAAAGGAGTAGGACTATAGTCCCAGTGAGAGGAAAAACACAAGCAACCATAAGAGTCATTGATACCTGCCATATCCTATGAATGTCAGGTTGGTTCAGATTATTTGGGAGAGGCATTGAAAAGAGGCTAGATATAAAGCCAAGAGCCAGGAGAGTTAATAAATGTCTTAGTCCATGCGGAGAAGTTTGTGTGTTATTCTTTAAGTCAGAGGGAAACTGAGAGCTTTAAATGGAGGTGGATATACGAAGATTTCCATTTTATGTAACTTACTGTAGCAGCAGATTCAAGGATGTATTTGGGAGGGCAAGATTGGCCTCACAGATAATTTAGCAAAAACTATGGCAATAGTCCTGATAAGAAATGATGAAAATTAAATGACCAGTTCTGTTCCTGGGGAAGACAGAAGAAGGACGCTTCACCTTCTCTCCCACTGAATGCAGCTAGAATCTGGACAGAATACATGGAACAGCTAATTAGGTCTTTGAAAAGTTAAATAGTAGCAAGTGTATTAAAGAAGACCAGAATTCTAAGTTCTGCTGAATTGGTTTGAAGTTTACCACTTTTCCTTCTGACTTGAACTCAAGGCAGCATAATACTCAGGTGGGACCTTAAAGCAGACAGAAAGAACTCTAGACGAATCTTTGTAGTTCCTGCTACAGAAGCAGGATAGGGAACATCTAACCTTTAGAAAGCAGAAAGCCAGTGCTTTTTTCCTATTCTTTTTTCCATTCTTTTGATTCCTAGCCCCCCAGTAAGTCTGCTAATGGCCACTATCTCCAGTAGGGGCCGCAGTGCAATGAGATCCCACAGAAGCCAAAACTGTAAAGGGGAAGACCCTAGGTGACACTGAGGTCCTAAGGCATTAGAACATATTAAAGATTTTGAGAAGTGAACTTAGAGAATATCAAAAAGTTTCTCAGCCTGACCACTGGATAGTATGCATGCAGGACAGATCTGGATAGCATTTCAAAGATTTTGAGGTGGCATCAGAATCACAGCCAACAGAAGGCAAATTGGAACTGTGGCCAGGACCAGTCAATTGCTAAAATTGAAATTCTAAGGTCCTCCATAAAATTCAAACAAGACCCGGCATCCGTACTATAATACTGACAATGCACAGAACACAATTTAAAATTACTTGGTATGCAAAGAACCAGGAATATCTTAATTGGCTTGATACATACATTGTCATTATCTAGCAAGGACTTCAGGGCAACTTTTAAAAATTGTGTTTAGCAATCAAAAATGAACATTCATAAAATGCATGAGAAACTCGAAAGAAATAGAATACATAAAGGAAAAAGAACATGGAAATTTAAACTAAGTATTAAAACAACAACAAATTTATAACTCACATGTTTGATTTAATAGCAGAAGGTAGTTGCAGGGACACCTGAGTGGCTCAGTTGGTTGAGCAACTGCCTTCAGCTCAGGTCATGATTCCGGAGACCCAGGATAGAGCCCCACATCCGGCTCCCTGCTCGCCAGGAAGCCTGCTTCTCCCTCTCTCACTCCCCCTGCTTGTGTTCCCTCTCTGGCTGTGTTTCTCTCTGTCAAATAAATAAAAAAATCTTTAAAAAAAAGGTAGTTGCTAGTTGCAGAGGAAAAAAATCATAACCTGGGGATAGGCAAAATGTTCTCAGATGTGACACCAGTGACTAGTACAAAATGACAAATTTTGAAAATGGATAAATTGGGCCCTTTCAAAATTTACAACCACTACTCTAAAAAATACTGTTGAGTCTATCAAGAATATAAAAAAAAAAATAAGCTATACACTGGGACAAAATATTTGTGAATCCCATATCTGGTAGAGGATTTATTTCAAGAATATATAGAGAACTCTCAAAATTCATCATAAATAAATAAATTTTAAATAAATAAAATTCATCAATAAACAGTGGATTCTTTTTAAAGGCAGGGGGCATATGACACAATTGACATTTCATCAAAGGTTATGAGGATAATAAATAGTATATGAAAAACTGTTCAACATTATCAACTATTAGAAGAAAGTAAGTAAAACCCAATATGATATACCACTATAAACCTACTACACTGTCTAAAGTGTAACAACAACAAATAAATAAATATACCTACATATACATATAAAATATATGTAAAATAAATAACAACAAATGTGTTGTATATATAATATGTAAAAATATCAAGGATACAGAGCAACTGGAACTCTTAATATTTTGCTGGTTGGAGTGTAAATGGTATCACTACTCCAGAAAATACTTGGCAATTTCTTATAAACATACATATCATGTGACTTGGAAATTCTAGTTCTGGCCATTTACTCTAGAAAAATGGAAACTCATTTACACAAAGGCCTATACATGAGTGTTTATAGAAAAGTCTGTTTATAATTGCCATAAACTGGAAATAGACCAAATTTCAATAGATAAACAAATTGTGGTTGGTCCATATAATTAAATTCTACTCAGTAATTAAATGTTATAAACTATTGATACACATAATGTAGAATATTAGAGCATAAGGCATTTTGCTGAGTTATAAAGATCACTTTCAAAAGGTCACATATTGTATGGTTCCTTTTCCTATGACATTTCTACAAAATTATAGTGAAGGAGATCACACCAATGATTGCCAGTGACTAGGGAAAGGGAGAAAGTATGACTTTCAAGAGGTAACACAAAATAATTTTTTGGAGTGATGTAACTGTTCTATATCTTGATTTAGTGGTGGTTACATGAATCTACACACATGTATTAAAATTCATAGAACTGTACACCAAAAATAAGTCTTGTATGGTAATTTAAAAAACAAAAGCAGGTGCACCAGGGTGGCTCAGTCATTAAGCGTCTGCCTCAGCTTGGATCATGGTCCTGGGGTCCCAGGATCAAGCCCCGCTTCCGGCTCCATGCTCGGTGGGAAGCCTGCTTCTCCCTCTTGCACTCCCCCTGCTTGTGTTCTCTCTCTCACTCTGTCTCTCTTTGTCAAATAAATAAAATATTTTAAAATAAGTAACAAAAGCAAGAAAAAAAATCATTTGAGAAAGTTTTAGGCAAAAAATGCAAGATACAGTAATAAGGTTCATGAAAGTAAGAGAGTAGGGAAAAGAAGGGATTTAGGATGACCTCCATGCTTTTGACTTAGACAACTAAATACAAGTTGTAACTCTATAATATGAACATGTGTTTTGGGAAAACCAGTTCAGTTTTGATATATGGAGCTTGAGGTGTCCATAGGACATCTCGGGCCAATATTGAAGGTTATAAAAGGAGAGCAAGATCAGTTGTAGCCCAGGTGGCACCTGGGTGGCTCAGTTGGTTAAGCAACTGCCTTAGGCTCAGGTCATGATCCCGGAGACCTGAGATCGAATCCCACATCAGGTGCCCTGCTCGGCGGGAAGCCTGCTTCTCCCTCTCTCACTCCCCCTGCTTGTGTTCCCTCTCTGGCTGTGTTTCTCTCTGTCAAATAAATAAAAATCTTTAAAAAAAAAAGATCAGTTGTAGTCCAGAAGTCATGAACTGAACACTTTGAAGAATGTCATCATTTAAGAAGCAGGAAGAACCAAGCAGCCAAGGAAGTGACTTCAGGATCATTCTGTCATTTCCACTCTCTCACACAATGAGAATAGTTTGGCTCCCAATTCTTTGGCAACTCTGGGGCATCTGACTGTGGTACTCCCTTTACTTAAACATCTTTTGGGACTTCCCATCATTTGCATGATGAATGTGAACTGCCTGGGGGTGATACTGGGCTGGTCCACACTCCCAGACTAATGAAGTCACAGAAACATGTGGAAATACATGTTCCATGTCTTTGTGTTGTTTTAATAAATTAATCGGTAGCAGTTGAATTAACAACTTTGTGTAGTTGCCAACACCATTTTTATCTAAGTCTATATATGTCTATATCTTATTTGATGCACACAGACATATACACACACTTATACATATATATCTCTCTCTCCTTTTTCCATCTTTGTGTCCCTCCCTTCCTGAAATGTACAGTATAAAGTTCATGTTGTTGTTCCAGCCCATAATGACTTCCTTTTCCTCTGAGGTCATGTAATATCTCTTGTCTATGCAACTTATCTCAAAGTATTCACAGTCTGATTTGTATCGTCAATTTCTTTTTATTTATTTACAGCCTAAGTGGACTTTAAGATCCTGAGAATATGGATTTTATATTTTATATCAGACTATGCTTATGTTAACCTTGCTTAAAATGCTTTAGTTCCTCACTAGTGCTGGAATGATATATTTCAAATATGTTTGCAGAGCAGACAATGTCCTTGATGGCCTCACCACAAAGCACCATACCTTATTTCAGCTTTTCTCACCAGTCATAGGCATCGATCATGCTAAGACAGTGATCTCTTCTTTAAATACCTATGCTTTTCATGGCTCTTCTCTTTGCCTATAGTGTTACCTTTGTCTGGAATGCCTACTCCTTTCATCCCTGGTGAACTTCTGTGCAAATTACATGGAATCTCTTCCCAGATAAAAGTATCATTCCTTCCTCAGGTCCCTGTCTCATCTTGGTATAGCTATGTATCATCTAATACTATGTTTATGCTTTGTGTCTGTCTACTCTATCACACTGTAGATTTTTTGATAGTGGAAACTGGTTTTAACTCTTCTTTGAAGCTGTAGTACCTATTTTACTGCCATATAAAAAAATAAAGATACAGAATAAATAGTTTTGGATAAAGAAATCAATGATTTTCTTCTAGAGCCAAGCAAAGTGTCTTATTAAGTGCCTTAGTCAAAATAAGATAATGGAAGACAATATAAAATATGACAGAATGGTATCAAATATTTCATGAGGATATAGATTTGAATCCAGTTCAACCTTCTTAGCAAATAATCTTAGTAGACTTTGATTTCTTTCTGTAATTAAAAAAATGGGTATGTATGAGTACCATTATATCTAGGAAGTTCAGTAAGTATGTATATTAATTCCTTTTGTAGGATGTTAAAAGAAGAAACCTAGACAGATATGAATTAAGTTATTTAACTAGAGCTTTTCCAATTTTTTATTTAGCAACAGACTGCTGTCCTAATAAAATCCTCCTTAGGACCCCAGTTTTGGGGGAGGCCAGGGGAAAGTGAACACCAGGAATATCATTTTGCTTGCATATACACACATATACACATACAAATTTTGAACACCCTGGTGTTCCCTGAAGCAGTTCTGTAAAATATGAAGAACATCCATGAAAAGTTATTATTTTAAATGATAGAAAATAAAACATAAAGCAAATCATATATAAGAAGACAGCTGATAAAATAAATGTCAACTTTCGAATCATAAAGTGTAGATTGATTATTTCATCTTAATGTGTTATATTTATAGGAACTTTTCAATTCACCTAGCTTTCTTAGCTTCACTTTTTAAATCTTTTAAATGGAGATGGTTATGTCCACCTACATAGCCCCCTGTTAATCCTAAGTGTGAGAAACAAGGTAAAGTAATTTTTAAATTGTAGAAAATTTTACTAATATGAGGTACTGTTTTTATTGTTAAGACTCAGACAATATGGCTTTCAATTATTTATAATTTTGGTTTGTGAGTATTTGAAGGCTATGGTAAGACATAATTGTTCTTCCAAATCAAGAAGAAAATAGAAAGCAGACATATGGTAAATCATGGGATCATAATCTTGATTTGCCTAGATGAAGTAATTCTATAATTGGATTAGAAATGTCCTAATCTGGGGCGCCTGGGTGGCTCAGTTGGTTAAGCAACTGCCTTCGGCTCAAATCATGATCCCAGAGTCCTGGGATCGAGTTCCGCATCAGGCTCCTTGCTTGGCAGGAAGCCTGCTTCTCCCTTCCTCACCCCCGCTGCTTGTGTTCCCTCTCTAGCTGTGTTTCTCTCTCAAATAAATAAATAAAATCTTAAAAAAAAAAAAAAAGAAAGAAATACCCTAATCCACAAAGTGGGAAGGATGAAATAATTCTAACTTGGTGACATGGCATTTTTGCCCTGCTAAATAACAACCATAATTCCCAAGTTAGATGTCACTTGTACAAAATACTGGGCTCAAAATCATTTGTACATTTGGAAGTGTTGATGTCTTCAAGGTTAAATGCTTATACTTTTGACAATTAGTCTTTATGGTTCTACCATTGTAAACCAGAAACAAAGTCAAGTACTGTTTGTTTGTTTGTTTTTACAAAGTAAAGTATATTTGCAGTCCTTTGTTTAACTTTGAAGATACAAACATTTAAAAAAAAATTAGAAAAGAGAGAGAAGTAAAGATCATGGGAAACCACAGATATTAAGAGCTGAAAAAGAAATAATTCTACTAAACAATATAAAAATCAAAATGGATTGCCTACTAATAAATGAAAAGAAATGCAGTAAGGAGTCTGAAGTAAATCTGTGATTTTTACCACGCCTTGGTGGTTACTGTACCCTGAGAAGCAATCTTTTTTTTCATTCTTAAAAGACAGTATGGAATACAAAAAGACTTTCAAGGACAACAGGAAATAGCTGCAACACTCTGCTTTATAGTTCCCAAAAAAGCAAAAAGGAAAAAAAAAAAAAATCAGAACAATAACAACAACAAAATAACCCACCGCAATGATCTATTTGAGAAATTCTGGTCAAGGTTGGTAGTGTCTTTGACCCATTCATTTTCAGTAGGAAAGAAGTGGTCTGAACAGAAAGATTACAGGCAGTAAGAAACTCTCTTAATCATCTTCAGAACATAGACTTTAGCTGAAAACTAGACAATGAACTTTTCTACAATGATTCATGAAAAGAAGTCAAGGGCCTATTGTAGGAAAACGATTCCATGCTTTTTCCTTCTCCTTAGATATAGGAGAAATGATATACATAATTGAAGCACATTGCTGAAGAAGTCTGTGATAAAATTAGTCCTTGACTAAGCACCATCAAGGAAAGAGAAATGGGAATCTAAGTATGACACTATATCCAAATTTTATAGAATGTATTTCATGATAAGCTAGGTGATAATAGGCTCACGTCACAGAGGCACAGAAGAAAAATCAACAAATATGGATTTCTGTACTTGTCAAGATAGGCATATGGGCAGGATACTAAAAGCTTATAGAGGGTGCCTAGGTGGCTCAGTGGGTTAAAGCCTCTGCCTTCAGCTCAGGTCATGATCTCAGGGTCTTGGGATTGCCCCGCATCCGGCTCTCTGCTGGGTAGGGAGCCTATTTCCTCCTCTCTCTCTCTGCCTGCCTCACTGCCTACTTGTGATCTCTCTCTCTGTCAAATAAATAAATAAAATATTTTTTAAAAAAGCTGGTAGAAGTGAAACAAGTAAATCTGAGTAGGTTGTCTAGTAGTTTGAGAAACTTGTCTGCTTCACCAGAGCAGGGTGACCTCTGAGGTGAGTGTTAAAGTGTGGATGAGAGTTTGTTAGATGAAGGAGAGGTGAAATCATGATGGAGATTCGTAATGGGTCTAGGGAGCTACAAGTAGGATACTTTAGATAGAACAAAAGTAATCCAACAAAGATTAAAGAGGAGAGTACGAGTTTGGAGATGCTTCTCTCCTAACCTTGCACATTTCTTCCCATCTGGTATTAAGAGATAATGTGCTCAGATTTATCTACATTCTTGCATATTAAAGATAGGAAATGTTTGCCTCCAAAGACATGGCCAAATTGTAAAGATAAAGCTGTCTCCCTTTCCTTCCCAGAGAACATCTCCTTACACTCCTGGGTAATAAAGACAGTATTGCTCTTGCCAGATTTTGCTTGCAGCCTCCTTATGAATTAGGGGTCTCCTGAACTCATTTCCTCATTTGTGACATAGACCCTTGAAGTGCAACATCTAATCAAGACTAATGTCTACAACAACCCCTATAAGACTTGAGGGGAAAGAAGAGTTGAACAAAAAGCTATTGTAGCCTTCTCTTCTATGACTAGTAAATCATCTATATTTACTTGAGCTCACTGTCTCCTTAGCAGTGCAAGCTATGGAAGCAAGTTGAGCCAAATTAGCACTCTCATGGTGCTCATTAGAAACTGCTTAACCATTTGACAGTGGTGCGGGTCAGGCAGGAGATAAGGTAAGAAGGGCTAGATGAAGAGCTGGTGTATGTTCAACCACATGCCAACATGCCTCTTAAACAAAAGCCAAGTCAAAGTCTGCTCCTACCCACAAATAAATATAGTTAAGTAGAATGCAGAATTTAGACATAGGGTCTCATTTGGTTTAAAAGATAATCAGCAAAAAAGAAGAATTTCATAGTATCCTTATGTTTAAGTAACCTATAGAACTAGTTGGATTTGCCTGGAAATGGGATTATATTCTGAGATCCTTGTGGAATAAACTTGAATTTTACAATCATATTATTTTACAAACACACCGGGCAAGGATTTGGAGTTTAAATACACACACACACACACACACACACACACACACTCACACACATACACTTATTTCCCTGGAGTTAAGAAAGAACAAACTACTGCTCTGGTTTTATTATGTATTAATAAGTCAATTCCACAGTTTTGAAATTTTACCATATAATGTGCCTATTTTGAAACTGGATGTTGAAATTCTTGAATTGCTTTAAGTTAGATTCAGGTTTGAGTATAAATTTTTCATGTGAAACACATATAGAGTGCATTGACAACCTCATGTTGGTAAATAAGAGTTGCTGTAGCATGAGGTTATGATTGTTGGACTTTTATTTTGCTTTGTCTTGTCTTTGTTTTATTCTGTGGTGACTGATTTTTATGCCAAACTGGAAGTTGTATAATCCTTTTGTCAAATTTATAGTAAAAAAAATAAAAAAATTAAAGAAGTAAATTGGGACACACAGCTTTGTTGACAGGTTTGATTTTATCATCAGTATGAAGGCATATTGGTTAGTATAATGTTGTTTGTGCAATTTTGGTGCAATCCTTATTTAATCTTCAAATATCCTATGGATGTTTTGATAACAGAGTAATACAACACCCCTGCATTTAGAAGTTCATGATACTCATTTTGCTCACTATCTGAAATATAGGACATATTCACTTAGATTTCTTATCTGCATTAGTCAATCTTGGGGAAAATATTCAGTATAGTGCAGGTGTGACACTATATCAGAAAATAAATGCATGGATGCATTGAGTGTATATTACATATAGAAAAATTCAAAACCTTGTCTGTTTTTCCATATATTTTGTCAGTATAGGTGCTGACTCAGTAGGGTGCCTTCTTGTCTAATAAAACACTTTGTACCTTAAACAAGCAAGAGCTCTCAGAGTTACCATATATGTGGCTATTTGAGTCTTCTAAATATAAATTTATAATATCTCATTTATCTGGAGCTCAGACTTCTGGTATCCTCATCTTAAACCTTAAACTGAATATATATGAAAATTTCAAAACTACAACAAAACCACCAGTTGTAAAGCCATACTCCAATGGTACAGTTACTAAAGTTTAAGGAGATTTCAGAGACTATTAACCTGACTATTTTATATTGTTGATAAGGAAGCTAGATTCAAAAAAGGGAATACCAATTTATTGGTAACTGAAACAGTAGAAAAATCCAGGCTTTCCAGAAGTCAACTTGCTGGGTTTTTTTTGTTGTTGTTGTTCAAAAGTGCATATATATATATATATATATATATATATATATATATATATGCAGTTATGGTCACCCCTACCTTCTCAGATGCTTCAAATTAGGGTACCCCATGCTAAAAATCTCCACTTGAATCACAACGATTTGCCTGAGCCCAGTTTTCTGATGTTATGGTGCTAGACAAAAGATTAACATCTTACCCTTCTATTCACTCTCTGTACACTGTAAGGTCTGTGAAGAAAGCAACTCGTAGAACAGCAACCACATGAGCTATGAAGCCAAATTTATTATTAGCTTTACTAGAGAATGCTATCCTAATGTAAAGCTTTCTTACAAATCAGATTAGAGGTCTTAAAGCTTTAGTTTTATTTGGAACCTGCCACTGCCCCTGAAATGAAATTCTGGATGTGCTGCATGTTAGAATAAGCTGAAAGCAAAACTATACCTGTGTGATCCTGTAGAGGGGGTGTGGGGAGTATTGCAAGAACAAGGAGATGAAGTGAAAAAAGAGAACACAAAATAAGTAATAGTTTTTGGGTAGTTTACTAGATGATGATCATAGTTCTAAGTGTTTTATGGATATAGTCTCATTTAATAATTGCAACTCATTAAAGTAGGTGCTGTTATTTATATTTTGCAGATGATAAAAGTGTTGTAGCAAAGGTGAAGTATTTTGTCAAAGATCATACAGCTGGGAAAGTTAAAATCACAGAGCCAGTGTTCTTAATTACTACATTCAGTTGCCTATCTATGTACATTAGTGTTATGTGTTTATGTGTATACATTTATATATATAAATATATATAAGTACATTTACATTATACCTATATACTGAGAATTAGGGAAGGAGGGAGGTGAGAGAGAGAGGAGGGAGAGAGGAAGACAAGAGATGATGATGATGATGATGATGATGATGATGATGATGATGATGATGATTAGAAACAAATTGGATAATTAGCAGACTTTCAAAGTACAGATTTTTTTTAGTATTTAAAACAATTACTTATTTGAGAGAGAGAGTACAAGTAGGCAGAGTGACAAGCAGAGGGAGAGGGAGAAGAAGCAGGCTTCCTGCAGAGCAGGGAACCCGACATGGGACTTGATCTCAGGACCCTGGGATCATGACCTGAGCCGGAGACAGTTGCTTAATGACTGAGCCACCCAGATGCCCTTCAAAGAACAGCTTAAGAAATGTATTCATCCTGGGGCATCTGGGTGGCTCAGTTGGTTAAGCGACTGCCTTTGGCTCAGGTCATGATCCTGGAGACGGGGGATCGAGTCCCACGTTGGGCTCCCTGCTTGGCAGGAAGCCTGCTTCTCCCTCTCTCACTCCCCCTGCTTGTGTTCCCTTTCTGGCTGTGTTTCTCTCTGTCAAATAAATAAAATCTTTAAAAAAAAAAAAAAGAAATGTATTCATCCAGCTATATGAAAGAGAAGAGGAAAAACTATTTAAAATATTTATTGATCACAACCACTAGTAAATATGATGTAATCAATGTCATAATCTCTGATCAATTATCTCATATCCTGTCCTCTTATAAAACCAGGTGGAACAGAGATATCATTGTGCAGGAAAAAGAAAAAAAAATGTTTTCTGAGGAATATAGATGTGGATTTGAAACTGCTCTGGCATCTTTTGAAATGTATTAAGGTTTGCTGACCCTCAGTTTGTTTACCCATACAAAGTACAGTTTTATAAAGTAACTTCTAATTTAAACCTATTTACTCCTCAGTGCCCTACGGTTTTCAGAACTCCCACCCATCTACTACTGTAGCCATCACCAACAGCACTACTACACTGAGAATGTTCTTGAGACTTCCTGACTGCATTGAGTAATTCCTTGCATTTTGCTTTGCTCAAATTCATGTACCCAACTACTTGCTGGTAAACTCCATATGTCTTTCACGTATCTCAATTTAAGGAGCCTAAAATCAAGCCTCATCATCTTTGTTCTCCAACACTGCTCTTTTTTTGTTGCCTGCTTAAGTAGCACTATTTATTCCAGCTACTCAATCTGGAAATTTGAGAACCATGCTACATTATTTCCATTCATAACCATGCATAGTCATCTTTCATTGCTAGTACCTTTCTTTTTTTCTCTTTTGCTGCCACCATTATTTTTCTACTGTATTGATGCATTAGGTTAAATGCAGGCCCTCGTACTCTGGCATTTCCCCTGGCTTTTCTGATCCAGCCCTGACACAACTGCCAGGTTGATGCATATAAATGAGAATTATATGTTATTGCCAAGCCTAAAACCCTTCTATGACTTACCAGAGCTCTCGAGATAAAGTTCCAACTTTTTGATTTACCACTTGCTAGGATTTCTTCAACCTTGACACTATTGATATTTTGGGCCAGATCATTTTTTTGGGGGGGGGGGTGATATTGAAGTAGAGGGGTAGGAACTGTCTGATACATTATAAGAAGTTTAGCAGTATCTCTAGTCTTCATTAGATGTAGTTGCACACCCTGCCCATTGTGACAGCTAAAATATGTGTCCTGGCATTGCCAAATGTTTCCTGGAGACCAAGTCTTCAGTGGTTGAAAACTTCTACTGTACCTGATCTGGTTACTGCATTTCTACTTCCCTGCAAAAACACCATATTTTAGGGGGCCTGGGTGGCACAGTGGGTTAAACGACTGCCTTCGGCTCAGGTCATGATCCCGGAGACCCAGGATCGAGTCCCACATCAGGATCCCTGCTCAGCGGGAAGCCGGCTTCTCCCTCTCTCACTCCCCCTGCTTGTGTTCCCTCTCTGGCTGTGTTTCTCTCTGTCAAATAAATAAAATCTTTAAAAAAACCCAAAAAACATATTTTA
The DNA here is from genome assembly GCA_004023965.1 of Spilogale gracilis. Lineage (NCBI taxonomy): Eukaryota > Metazoa > Chordata > Mammalia > Carnivora > Mephitidae > Spilogale > Spilogale gracilis. The sequence continues at coordinate 2,082 of PITA01009607.1, read as the reverse complement.
TAAATTTCCCTATCACAAACTCTTCAATCTAGCCATCCCAGCTACTTCCATTTTTCTAAGCATATCCTGCCTCTCCAAGCCCCCAAGCTTTCCTATGACTCTGCTCATAGTGATCTTTTAGCTTAGAAAGTCTTTTCCTTCATCTTGGTAACTCCTACCCATCAACCAAAAAACTCAGCTCAGGCATTACTTTGTCTTTGGAAGTCTTTCCTCGTATTGATCTAGATGATTTCTGAAAATACCTTTACCAGAGAACTTAAACAAACAAACAAAAATTCTAGTTTATGTCATACAGGATATTCTTGACAATAAACATTGTATCTTACTTGGTTTATATTCCCAGTGCCTTGCCACAGATGATAACCTGATTGATGTTTGGTTTTGTGAATGAATATACTCCTCATAGGAATAAAGGAAAGCACTTACGTAAAACATCATGCTCTGTCCTGTACATGGGAGTCAAGAGGTCAATGTTAATTGCTTTTTTTTTTTTTTTTTAATGTGTTTCCTAAACCTCCTAACAGGATTATTTATACTGGGTTAATAAAGAACAAATAAGTCTTGGTTTTGGAGTTTTCAGATTTTGATATTTTGGATAAGGTGTTATAGACTTGTAGCTCACGTTTTAACTGCATACACTATCAATCCAGTAAGACTGGTCTTCCTCTAGTGATCTGCTCAGCCTTGCTGTTTTCTCACACCAGCCTTCACGTAGACCTCTGACCTCTCCTCCTATACAAACCCTCAGATACCAACTCAATCCCAAGTGCTTCCATGAAGCCTTCTCTTGACATGCTATTTTATGTCATTTTTTTTCCTATCATAAAAAAAGTATTCTTTTGGCCTTTAATCACAAAATTCTAAGCAAATTTAGTTCATTTCTCCTTTTGATTAAATTAGAGGGATAATACTGTAAAGAAGACAAAGATCCATTAAAGACAATCAACCTGGAAATCCAGCAAAATCTGGACAGCAAACATAGAACTGGTCAGTAAAGTCTACAACTATCTGCAGTGACTTTATTTCTCAAGAGAAAATGTTGAGTAATTGCACTGTTTGAGAAATCGTGGAATATATAGTACAGTGTAAAAGATTTCTAACAAAAATTGTTAAAATACAGATTTAAACTTTGAGGGACACTTAATAAACAAAATAATTTGGCTTTTCTGCAGCTTTTTATTATCCTAGAGTACAAGAAAAAAATAGATACCCATGAATTTGTTTTCCAAATGGTGTCTGCATAAGGCCACTGTCTATGAAGTCTTCTAGTATAGAATTTGGAAACCTATCTCATCAAATTGTGGTATTAACCCTGAAACTGCAATAATGACATTAACTCTATAACCTCATTTACAGAAGACAGAGACCTTTAATATTCAATCTGTGAGTGTAATGGCATGACTGCTATTTTTAAACCATTTTCTATGGAGCTGCAAATATTTATTTGTAAGAAGAGTTCTTTATAATTCAGTTTTCTATTCCCCATTTTGAATGGGGGGCTTTGTTTTTACAATAGATTGCTCACTGGGGAAGGGAAAAACACAATGCTGAATAAAATATTTTACTCTGAAACTATATATGTGATATTTTTAAATGAAAGAAAACTTGCTGTGCTATTTTATATTTGCCAAGGTTTTTGGATTATCAATAAGCACTTAGTAATTTCTTTCTATATAAGGAAACCAGTACCTGTGTTTTTGGTTATTGACATTATCTTTCTTTATCATTTCGACTGTTAAATGTAAGAAAAGTGTCCTCAAAATCAGGCTTCATGCTTTTGTTTTGAATCAGTAATTTAGTAGCATTTATTACAAAAATTAAACATTATCAAATGCATAGAGCCTTTTGGAAATTAAATGAAAAACGCAAATTCTATCCTCCCTTACCTTTTAATCTAAAGTAAATATATTTTCATTTTTAGATCTCTTGCTAAAAATGCTTTTTAAAATTGAGATATGTAAGGGAAATAGAAAGCAGACAGTTATTTAAGGAGTATCTGAAATAACATGAGAGAAGCAAAAAATATTTACCATGACCACACACACAAAGAGGAAGAACAAGAAGGAGAAAGTGAGAAGAAGG